>JBBPNB010000531.1:0-16049 GCA_038090635.1 Rubroboletus satanas
TACGACGCTACCGCTCTCTAGGCGTGAGCCAAGATAGATAACCATCAAAGAACTAGTAGCGAGCAATCAAAGAGATGCTCGAAGACTCAAGGAGGAGAATACACCAAGAAAGCAGGTATATTGCATAGAATTAGCTGGGGAGCTAAGTTCTATGCCGAGGGGTTTATATACATCAGAGGCCGTGCTACGAGAGGAGAGGATCCCAAAAGGAGAATGACCTTATGGCATCCTGCAGGCGCGACAATGAGGAGGCCTCATGGCGGAGCTATGCATAGTGGAAATAAAGGAAGGCAGTGTCGGTCCTAAGAATAGGAAAGAAGTAGGACCGACCGTCTGGTAAGAATAAGGTTAGGTTTACACAGGAAAGTGCTGGAGAGATCCGAAGAGATCAACCAGGTAAAGAAACGGTGGTCCATAGGAATGGAATGCTTGTCCACAAGGTTGAGAAAGAGAATGAAATAAACGGTAACCGCGGAGTGTAGGATAAGGATTTAGGGAGTAGCGCCAGACCATTGGTTTGTAACATGAAGTCTACCATGACTTCCTCAACATATTCTTGAAGAAAGAGTCAAATAGAATGCTGGTACACAAAGCTTGGAATCATGCAATTGATCTCAAGCCAGATTTTGTGCTGAAGAAAGGTTGAATGATCTCCCTCTCAGATCCCAACATGGATGTGCTGCAGACCTTTGTTGAGAAGGAGACCACCAAGGGGTATATTCACCCCTCCAAATCTCCACAGACAAGTTCCGTCTTCTTTATCCCAAAGAAGGACGGAAAGAAGTGGTTGGTAATGGACTACCATTACCTTAATGAAGGCACGATCAAGAATGCCTACCCACTTCCCTTGATTTCATCTCTGGTAGATCGGCTCAAAGGTACCGATATGTTCACCACCATAGATCTCTGATGGGGATTCAACAATGTGCAGATCAAAGAAGGTGACAAATGGAAAGGGGCCTTCATCACCCCAATAGGGGCTTATGGGCCCATGGTGATGTATTTTGGAATGTGCAACTCACTGCCAACATTCCAACAGATGATGAATGACATCTTCAATGATATGTATGCTGTCCTCATCATCTACCTTGATGACTTCATGGTCTATACCAAGGGCAAGACCAAAGTGGAACACAAGAACATTGTTAAGGAAGTTTTGGGTTGTCTTTGCGAAAACGACCTCTATATCAAATCTGAGAAGTGGCAGTTCTTGAAAGAGAAGCTTGACTTCCTCGGCATGGTCATATTCTGAGACAGAGTAGAGATACAAGACAAGAAGGTCACTGGAGTCCTTGAATGGCCCGTCCCAAAGAAGGTCAAAGATATGCAGAGATTCCTTGGTCTCTGCAACTATTACCAAAGGTTCATCAACAGGTTCACAGACATTGCCCATCCGCTTAACAGTTTGATGAAGAAGACCACCCCGTGGCATTGGAATGACAAAGAGCAGTCCACCATGGACTCTCTCAAGAACAAGTTCCAGACCATATCTCTCCTCATGTATCCTGACAGGGAAAAGGAGATCTGGTTGAAAACAGACACCTCAGACATTGTGACTGGAGCAGTGCTCTCCGTCAAAGGCGATGACAAGCTTTGGCATCTGGTATTGTTTATTTTCCACTCTTTCAACAGTGCAGAATGCAACTATCCTATTTACGACAAGGAGTTGCTCGCTGTCATCCATGCACTTGAAGAGTGGTATCACTACTTGGTTGGCTGTCCTCACTTTGAGATCTGGACTGACCACAAGAACTTAGAGTACTGGAAGAAGCTCCAGGCTCTCTCTGGATGCCAGGCCTACTGGCATGAAGTCCTTCAGAAGTTTAACTACTCCATGGTCTACAAGTCTGGTGGAAGTAACAGGCATGCCAATGCCCTCTCCCATCACCTGGACCATGGTGAAGCCGTGAAGAAACACAACTTGAACATCACAGTCCTTCCCCCCACTCTTTTTGTAAACTGTGTGGAGCTCTCATCCACATTCTACAATGCTCTCTCCAAAGCTTCAAAAGCTTTGGACCCAATTCTCATGCCTGAAAGCTTCACCTAGAAGTCTTCAGATGTGGTATATGCCAAATCCAAGAGCAAGGACTTTTCCAGGAGTTGTTAGGACTTTGTCACAACTTTCCGGTCACAGATTACACAGGCTTTGTGTGGACTCTGCACCTCCTCACCTGTCATTTTACATGGCCAGGAGTTACCAAGGATGTCAGGGCATACATCAAAGGATATCAGACCTGTGCTATGGTCAAAGGGCAGTCCTCCGCTCTAGCTGGCAAGATTCTTCCCCTTCCTGTTCCTGCCCAAGCTTGGGCAGATCTCTCTATTGACTTCGTTACGGGGTTACCCCTGTCAGGTCCTTCTGGATTTATAGCAGTTACAGTTATTGTTGACAGGTTCTCCAAAGAAGTTGTGTTCGTGCCCAGTCATGACACTATCACTTCGAGAAACCTGGCCACGATCTTTTGTGACCATGTTTGGTGTCAGCATGGACTCCCCTTCTTGGTTGTCTTGGACTGCGGGCCTCAGTTCATGTCAGAATTCACTTCAGAGCTCTGCCAGCTCCTCAGAATAAGGCAGAAAACGTCAATAGCCTACCATCCTCAGACAGATGGTCAAATGGAACAGATTAATTGAGGCATGGAGCAGTACCTCCACTCCTATGTTGTGAAGAAGCAGGAAGATTGAGCCAAGTGGATCAAGCTTGCCCAATTCCATCACAACTCCTTGCTCACTTCAGCCATGGGAACCACCTCCTTTGCAGTCATCCGCAAGTATTCCCCTCATCTAGGTTTTGAACAATCCTTGGACACCCTCATAGGAGAGTTCTCTCAGGAGGCTCTCAGTTCTCACAAGGCAGTCATATTGGCCTTGGAGGATTCCCATCAGTGCATGATCACACAGGTGGACCACCTTTGGTCTGAAGCCCCTGCATACCAGATCAGCCAGAAGGTTTGGCTATCTACCGATCGGCTATCTTTGCCATACTCTGTAAAGAAGCTCTCGCAGAAATTGATTGGGCCTTATTCCATCAAGAAGGTTCTCCCCAATGCAGTTCAGCTCCACTTGCCGAGATTGGTCAAGATACACCCTGTTATCAATGTCTCTCACATCAAGCTCCATATAGATGCTCTCCCAGATCAGCTGGTGATTCATCTGGACACTATTGAGGTGGATGATGAGGGTTATGCACAATACGAGGTTGAGTCCGTCCAAGACTCTAAACTGGTCAAGGGAAGCTCCACTATCTCATTCATTGGAAAGGCTATGACAAGACAGATCACATCTGGGAGCCAGCAGACCACTTGAAGTCTGCACAAGATGCAATCACCAAGTTCCATTGGCATTGAACGGCTGTCCTGCAGCAGCTCAGGGGTATCTCCCTGCAGGTTTTCAGTTAGTTATTCTGGCCTTATGAAAACTTCATGGGGATAGTCTCTGATTCAAGGGATTCAACTCGTCCGGAGTACAAGTTCTAGAGAGGGGGTAGTGTTACGAAATCCCCTTTCTTCACACCTTTTCGCCTTCTTTTTCGCTTGACTAGTGGCACATGACTTTGGAATCACGTGACCCACTACACACACTCAAGACCAGTGACCTCTAGCATGTGACCACCATGTGACCCAGATACATTGAAAGATAGATAGTCGGGTCGGGGTGACCTAGGGGTGTAGAAGAGGGCGAGTAAGACTCGTCCCAAGGGATCCTGTGGTAGGGAAGATAGTGAGTAGGGTTAGCTATGAATGAACCTCGACAAGGAATGAGTTTTTGAGTGATGGTGAAGTGAGAAACGAAGAGGTTTTCAATCCGAGACAGAAACACTTGGCGGTTGGACGAGTCCGAGGTAACAAGGCACAGGATCCGGTCTAGGACGAGGACCGGATATGAAGAAACGATTGAGCAGTCTAGGATGAGGACCATGGTAACGACGACGATGAGATTTGAACTCGAGATTCAGACAAGAGGTGATCGAGTGCCGAGTGCGCAAGATTCCTATTCGGATCTCAGGTACATCCTTTTATAGTCCGGGCAAATCCCAGGACTTAGTAAGTGAACTATCAAGGAAGCTGACTACAGATCTAAGATATATGTCGTTGTGGCAGTCTCTAAGGTAAAAGGAAGTCCGAGAAAGACGAAAGCAGCCATAAGGCGACGTCTACAAGAAGGTAGATAGAGATTCGTAAGGTCTGGTCGAGTCCGGTCGGGTCCGAGTCCGGAATGAAAGCTTGGATATGGGAGTATGGTACGGATAGATACGGATAAAACAGAGATAAAAGAGATGCTCACCTTGGACTGGACTAAGGTCGAATCGGATACGGATTGGATGCTGGACGTGGAACTTGGGATACAAAGGGGGGTTGCACTTGTAAGGAGTTACTGACTCCTACAACGTCTCAACACATACACATTGAGCATGCTACAGTATCTCTCGCTGATTGGGAACTGCCATGTTCCCTGAGCCATCAAGCACAACTGCTGCTGCAGGTTGCACAGCCAAGAGGATCGCTGATCTCAGTTGAGTTGGCAGTGCTCGCCATCAGCGCTGCCTCCTTTCACAGATCACCAATGGGATCTCCCAATGATCCCAACTAGATGGATCGGGCAGACAATAGAACAGTGGAGCCAGCTCTATTCCTGATTAGAGAGCACAGCCCATAGAAGCAGGACTATAAATACGGGCTCCACTTTAACACCTCTTTCCTTAGTTTAGTTTACTTGTATCTATAGCAGGATCTTCACTCCTTGAAGCTTTTCCTAGATATTAAGGCAACCCATCAGTCTTTTATTCATTTCCCTCACCAGGCTTAGTGTTAGCCTGCAAGTTAGTCTCTGGTCCCTGTAGTGGTCGTCGTTCACGACATCTGACTTTACAGCATTGCTCACACAACAGTATGGGAAAAGGCGGATAGCGCCCACTCGGAGCCAATTGCTCAAAGGTCTGGGATCTTGGGGTCAGTTGGAATAGAGTCTGAGAATATTGACTTGGGGAATGAGTCCCAATCGAAGATGTCGCCCCAGGAGTAATCCAGGGTGGGATCAAAGGGGAGCATGGGAATGGTGGGGAAGTCCACCGGGCTGGGCAAGTAGCATGAGCATACAGACATGGTTGAGGAAAATGAACTGGCTGGAGATGGAGATCATACTGTAACATTACCTTCAGTATAGATCTGAGCCACCAGCTCAGAAATCATTCCCTATGGGGTCATCCACATCGGTGGTGTCCCAGGCAGTGGCATCCAAGTCTTCTCATGGGCAGATGGAGAGGGAGTGGCCTTCTTTTTTGCAAGTTCTTTGCAAGCTTGAGGGCACCAATATTGAGAGTGTCCTGGGGCAGTCATATTGCAGATGGGGCAAATATAGTGGGGGCAGTCGACAT
Organism: Rubroboletus satanas; assembly: GCA_038090635.1. Classification (NCBI taxonomy): domain Eukaryota; kingdom Fungi; phylum Basidiomycota; class Agaricomycetes; order Boletales; family Boletaceae; genus Rubroboletus; species Rubroboletus satanas. The sequence goes on from JBBPNB010000531.1 coordinate 5,378, forward strand.
GGATGTGTCAGTGACTATTACAGATGAAACAGGGACCCATGTGTTGGTACTGCTCTGGAAGGGGTATGGGAGGTCATTCTGTAATAGATGTGAAAGAGCATATATCTCCTGTGAGTTCACTCCTATTTCCAGGCACAGCTGTAGAGGGGGAAGAGAGGGTACTCTTGGCAGAAGGGGAGGTGGTCCTGGGGGTAGGGATTCCATTCTGGAGTAATTGGGCCAAACTGGTGGGAAGTATACTGGCAGGAGAGAGGCCGAATAGATCCTGAGTGTGGATAGGGGCCAGCCCGTCTTGAAGTCAAGTTCTTCGACTGGATTCTGTGAGGGGATTGATGGTGGGGGAGACTGGAGAGGATATGGCTTCGTTGACAGCAGTGGTGGGGGTGGAGAAAGGGTCTGGAGAGCTAGTTATATCCCCAGAACGAGCACCTGCGAGAAACGGGATATGAAGATACTCCATGTGTCTCCTTCTGGATAATTCAGTGGATTCAGGGGTTTCATAGAAGTGAGACTGTTTGATCTCGGTCAGGGAGGATGGGATGGGATGGAGAACCAAGGATAAGATTCTAGTGGGTAGGAGGATGACATAGAGATTGAATCCTCCAATGAAGAGAAGGTCCAGGGTGGCATTTCTGGCCTCCAACAGTCCCTGGTCAAGGGCCAGTATGGAAGGGGCATCTCAAGAGAGGCCCTCACAGAAGTCTGCTGGAAAAACTCGGGGACCTGCTGCATACCAGGGGGTCCTGGAGAAATGGGTTCAAATAGTTCCATAAATTTGGAACAGTTGAAAGAGGTGAATGAGGTTGTCATTGGTTGAGAAAAAGGGTTCCCTTTCCAATGCCTGGAAGGGTTTCAGAGCTTAGAGGATTGAGGCATAGAGGAGTTGTCTGGCATAGATGGGGAGTCAGTTGAGATGTGTGATAAGGAGAAACTGGGAAGACATGGGTGACTGGGGAGGTTGTTTTAAAGTCCTTTCGACTTTTTATAGCGAATCAATTCTTCGGTGGCATTCCCCAGATTTCCCTTCAGTTCCCATGTTCATTCTGAATCTGAATATCCTTTCCAGTGTACCAGGTATTGCCTCCAATTGGCATTGCTCCGATAGTTGATGATCTGATCAATTTTGTATTCTTTCTTGGCACCAATTAATTTCAGGGGAGGTTGAGGGAACATTGGGCCATATTCATCCGTCTCAGAATGGGACAATAATAGGAATGCATGGAAAATATTGTGGATTCTCCATTGGCTTGGCAGCTTTAGTCAAAAAGCCACCGAGGACACTACCTGGGTATTTTCAAATGGCCCAGTCTGTTTTGGTAAGAGTTTCCGAGAGGGGATCTGTAGCTTAAGGTTTTTGCTTTCCAGCCAAATCTTATCTCTGATTTTCCAGGGCTTAAACTTGAAGAAGATGTGGCTTTTCATTTTCTGTTGTGCTAGTTCATGGGCAGCTTCGGCTTTTTTATAAGCATTCTCAATATGGGAGAGCTGTTGCTCAAGTGCAGGAAGGAACATTGCTCCTAGTGGTGGATAGGAGCGTGGTTTGTATCCATAGAGTAGGGAAAAGGGGAATTTCCTGGTTACTGAATGTACTGTCAAATTATGGGCAAATTCAGCTATTGTCAGGAGATCCAGCCACTTCTTGGATTGTCCGCTGCAGAATATTCGTAGATACATAGATCTCTAGCTCCTGATTATAATGTTTCATTTCCCCATCAGATTGGAGGTTATATGTGGTGGAGAGAGCCACATCATAGAATAGGAGTCAGGTAAGTTCCTGAGTGAAAGCCAAGGCAAATTGGGGTCCTCAGTCTGATAGCAATTTATCATGTAGACCAAATTGCTTGTAGAGGTTGTTGAAAAACAGCTGGGCAATACCATTTGTATCCACTGTTTTGGAGCAGGGGGTGAGAATTACCCCCTTACTAAGGCCATGGTCAATCACAACCATGACCAAGTCAAAGCTCTGCACAGGGGGTAGGTCTGTAATCAAATCCACAGAAACATTCTGGAAGGGGTGGGATCCAGTGAAGGACAAGGGCATGAGAGGGGGTACCATTGGGTAGGTGTTGACTTTGTTCACCTGGCAAGTGGGACATCCAGAGACAAATCTCTGGATGGATGCGGCAAGGCCTGGCCACCAATAGTCCTTAGACACCCTTGTAATAATTCATAGATGTCCTTCATGGCCTTCCAAGGATATGTGGATGGCGGAGAGAAGATCTCAATGAGTGTTGTCTGGGATATACATTCGATTTTGGAAGTATAACTTCCCATCAGTGAAAGTCCAATCTTCTGGGGGTGATTTCTCAAAGAGGGGTTTGTCTTTCTCCATTCCATGGAGAGCCTTTAGCACGAGAGGGTTGTCTTTAGACAAGATGGCAATCCTATTGACAAGAACTAGATCTATGACTTTGATCCCTTTATTCAAGTCTGCAAACACAGAAGGGGGTAGTATGATGACTCCAGTATTGTCCTGAGTTGTATTGATGTCATCTCGGCAAGAGAGAGCATCGGTGGAACCCATCTGGATTTCTGGAGTTGCTCTCCAGGTTAAGTCGAAATCCTGTAGAAACAGGAGCCAGCAGGCTTGTTGGTAGGACAAGTTCTGAGGGGTTTTGAAGTACATCAGATTCTTGTGATCCGTCAGCACAGTGATGAGATGTGATGTGCCCAGTAGATACTGGCGCCAGGCTTTGAGGCCTCAGATGATACCAAGGAGTTCCCTATCATAGATATGATAGTTTCACTCTGCAGATGAGAATGTCTGGGAGATGTATTCACATGGCTTTAAGTCACTATTGGAATCCGCCTGCATGAGCACTCCCCCCAAGGCAATGAGGGAGGCATCAGTCATCAGGGTGAATGGTTTTAATGGGTCTGGATATGTTAAGACTGGTTTCTTCTGAAAGGCTTCCTTTAGGGTATGGAAAGCCATTTCTTTGAGGTTCCCCATTTCTACTTCTGGTCCTTCTTTGTCAGATTAATGAGGGGCTTGGTGAGGATGGAGAAGGAGGGAATAAACTTCTGGTAGAAGTTGCAGAAATCTAGAAAAGAGTGTATGGTATTTACACTTTGCAGGAGTTTCCATTTGTTGATGGCTTTCAGCTTTACTGGGTCCATGGTTACCCCAGTGGCATTAACCACCATTCCAAGGTACTTGACCTCAGGTGCGGTAAAAGTACACTTTTCCAGTTTCAGGAACATCTTGTGTTCTCTGAATTGCTGGAGAATTTTCTTTGTATGCTCCTTGTGGAGTTTTAGATCAGCTGAATGAATGAGTAGGTCATCCATATAGATGATAAGCCATCCCTCAGCAATGTAATCTGCAAAGAGGTCATCCATAAAAGACTGGAATGTTGCCGGAGAGTTATACATTCTGAAGAACATTACAATGGATTTGAAAAGTCCCATTGGAGTGATAAAGACTACCTTCCATTGATTCTCTGGTTTGATCAGAACATTATTATAACCCCACCTTACGTCAAATTTCATAAAGATCAACAATTCTTTTAATTTGTCGACAAGGTTGGAGATAAGGGGGAGGAGATACGTATTCTTGATCGTATGCTCATTGAGATACCAGTAATCTTGGCAGGGTCACAGCTTTCTGTCCTTTTTATTAATGAAGAAGAAGGGGGATGCTTGCAGGGACTTAGAGGGAACGATTTTCCCTGATTTGAGGTATTCTTTGATGAACTCTTTGCATGATTGTTGCTCCTTTGGGTTGAGCAGGTAAATCTTTGACTGTCTGGAGACAAAGGACTTCTTGAGGTCTATCCTGTGGTCATACAATCTGCTAGGGGGCAGACAAGTAATGTCCTTCTTCTCAGAGAAGACATTCTGATATGCCAAGTACACACTTGGCAGTGTGACTTTAGCTTTCTCCTCAGAGGCAGCTAACTGGGTAGAAAGAGTCACTTTCCCAATGATCTGTTTGAGGAGGCATTTCCCCGATTCAATTCAGAATTTGAAAACCTGTTCCTTGTTCCACATTTTGAATGCTTCTCGGAGGTCATCTTCAGTAGGGTCTGTGACTACGTGGTTGTCTATGTACCTGATCAGGTACCAGTATTTCTCCATATTGGTGTGATCCACATCTGGATTATTTAGTTGTTCCAGGGTGATGGTGACTTTCCTGGTTATCCATTCAACATCTGGGCAGACAGCCTGTATCCATGATAGTCCAAGGAAGACATTCTCTTTTCCTCCTAAGTTGGTGATGAGGAAAGTCCTCATTTCTTTGACTCCCTGATAGTCCATCAGGAGTTGCACTCACTGAGTGATAACCCCTGTGCAATTTAACATCCCATCCACATTCCAAGGTTGTATTGGATGGGGAATATCCTCAGTTTTGAGGTCATATGCATTGATCAATGTTTGGTCAATAAAACATCCAGTGGCTCCTGTGTCGAAAAGAGCCATTAGTCTGATGATTTTGCCTGTAGCCTTCCAGACTGAAACAGGCAGATGAATAGTCCTTATATTTCGGCTGAAAATAAATACAGGGGCAATGGTTACAGAAGACAATGATGCCAGGGCATTTCTCTGATCTAAAAATCTGAGGTGGGCTTACCATCTGGTTCTAGCCCATCTGACCATTTACTACTTGGGTAATGGACCTGCGCGATCAGCATCTTGATATAGTCCTCAGTCACTGTCCTGTCTTTGATCTGTTGAGCAAGGCCTCCTTTTAGAACAACCTTTTTGATGTGCTCTGGATTAGGTTCGTGGAAGATTTTTGCATACATATTCTGGAGTTCTTCTACTGTGACTTCTGGTTTGTGCTTAGGGACACCGTTGATGGCACAAATGAAGTCAGAGAACATGCTGGCATCCTCATCAAAGTGGATGAGGTCCTCAGCTCCCTCCTCAGAGAGTTCTGGGTTGGTGGATGGTATGTCCACTACTTTAACAGCAATGCTCCTCTGAGCAGACTTCTGACTTGGGGCATACTCAGGATGATTCCAGATGGAGCAACCTTCCTTCTTGCATATAAAACACCTTTTCTCTCTCATGCAACGAGTCTGTTTGGCTGGGAACAAATTAATCTTGGAAATGTCCATGGCATTTGGATCCTTTGAGTAATACAAGGGTGGTCGTCCTTAGTCTCCTTTGTAGTAGAGAGGTCTTCACCCAGGTGAATACTGAGGTGGCATTCCCCAGTTCAAACTTCAGACTCTCTTGATATTCCCTTCAATCTCTGCAGCTTTGTTGAAGATCTCCTCCATAGTGGTGGCTTTCTGGAGGGTTCCACTCATGGTGAGCTGGGTGGCAATTGTAAAAGAGAGTCTTCAGAGGAACCATTATGAGAGGGTGTTGATGTCCAATACTTTGGAGCATATGGTCAGGACGGAGAAACTCGAGATGTATTTCTCGAATCCTTGTTGATCCGTTCGTTCCTGCTGGAGTGCAGAGATTTCAATCCAAACAGAGGCAGCAATATCATAGGGGAAGAAGGTGATCTTGAAGGTGTCCCTGATCTTCATAAATGTCCAGTCAGCAGGTGGAAACACATCATCAGTGATCCTGATAAGCCAAGTCTCGGCAAAGGCCTTTTCTTGACCTTTGTTGGTATGGTTGAGCAGGACAAAACATTTCACCTGGTCACTATACTTGTCATGATGAAGGAGGAAATATCCTTCCATTGTGAGCAACCAATGATTGGCATATTGGGGTTCCCTGAAGAAGTCATCAGGCAGGGCGGCCTTGATTTCTCCCATCTTGTCTTTGTCATCTGAATCTACGAAAGAGGAATTTGGTGGGTCAGGGTTGTCAGGTGAAATAGGGAATCCTGGGGCAGATGGTAATCCATCTAACGGATCCTCATCCTCCTCTATGAGTTCTGGAGTGGGGGCAGGATTCCGTTCTACTCTTTCAGCTCTTCGGGCTGACCAGCATTCTACGTTTCTGTCTTCCCTAGCTGTAGGGGAAAGACTGTCCAATGGGGTCTCGGACTGAGAGTGGTGACCAGTAGAGGGAATACGGATTGTAAGTGATAGGGCAGAGGGGCCTGGGAGAGGACAGAACTGGAAGTCAGGAAAGGGAGGAGGAATTCTGGATGATCCACCTGAGATTCTGTGAAAGGATCTGGAAGAAGAGGTGTCTTCTTCTTCAGGTGGGCGCTGGTAAATCGAGAGGTTGATTCAATGAATGGTGGCGAAGGGGATGTGACAGTGTCAATACGACTGTCAAGAAGAACCTTGATCTGCTGTTATGCGAGTGTGTAACACCTAGCTCCTGTCAAGGAGTACACATGTAGCAGCAACCAGACTAGCACTGTATGCTACAGATGAGCTGCAGAAACCAGACTGGCACCATATGTAGCAAGCAGAGTTCCAGCGTGGAACTCAGACAACAATGGACAGAAACCGGACTGGAACCATATGTCGGTCAGATGAAGACTATTCCTATCAAAGGTGAGAGTGACAATGATGAAGCCTTTGATCCATTGATTGAAGGCAAAGGTACAGGATCAAAAAAAGCACTAGACAGCATATCAAACGTGGAAGGGCCAGTTTGACAGAAACAAGATGTTTACACAGTTAGGCATAGATCAAGGTTAGAGTTACATGAAAAGAAGCAGGCTTTATATAGTACTGGGTAGCTGGCTTATGTAATGCTGAGTAGAACTGGAATACTAGAGATATAACTAGAGATATATCTCGAGGAGGAATAAGTTCAAGTATAGCTACCAAAAGAGTCCAATCATGGAGTCAGTAGTGATTGGAGTTAATATATAATAGGTGAGATGAAAAGAACCAATCAATAATCAGTGGCAGTATGGGGAAAGGCGAATAGTGCCTGCTCAGGGCCAATTGCTAAAAGGTCTGGGATCCAGGGTCAGTTGGAACAGAGTCTGAGAATATTGACTCAGGGAATGAGTCCCAATCCAAGGTGTCACCTCAGGAGTAATCCAGGATGGAGTCGAAGGGGAGTGTGGAAATGGTGGTGGGGTCCACCAGACTGGGCAAGTAGCATGAGCATACAGACATGGTTGAGGAAAATGAACTGGCCAGGGATGGAGATCGTACTATAACACTGCCTGTGAGTTCATCAAGGACAGTCATACTTATCTTCATGCATCACTGGCAGACATGGCTATCCAGGACAGCCATATGTGGCCCAGCAGTGAGCTGATAGGTCCTATTCAAATATTGCTAAAATGACATATATCTGTTACGATGCTACCAGTTCTCCCGGTAATTCCAAGAGTTGGTAGTGCGACAAAGTCCCAGCAGCAGGCACTCAGAAGTAGCCTTAGTCTTAGAGAGATCCATTGGAAGGGAACACCAGGAGATACGTGATATTCACATAGAACTAGCTGGGGTGCTAGGTTCTACGGCTGGGTCCTAATATACAGTTACAGAGGTGCTACGAGGCCAGAGGGTCCCATAAGGGGAACCGTCTGGAAACCGGTTGACACGAGGTAAAGGGGAGGCATACTACAACAACAGAGGGATCTGGATGGGGGGTAATGGTGCCGGTCCTCGTGTAGAACGTGAGGCGAAACGAGAACCGAAGTAGTGGTACATCAAATGGAGGCAGTACGGAACAATATCATCAGTCCGAAACGTTGGAACGTTGGCTGCTTACGGTAATGGAGAACGGAAAGGTGGTATGACGAGATTAGAAGTAGGAGGGAACGAAAACGGGTAATAGTCATACGGTGAACGTTGGGTTGTAACAATATCTAGGTCTCTCATCTATCTACTCTGCTCATAACATATATGGTAATAGGGGCTTTCCATATTAATAACCCTACTGTCCACAATAGGCATGTTTAGGATTAGGTCTAGGGTTTAAAGCAGCCCTAGTGTTGCAGAAAAGTGCTCATAACATAAGTGGGTGATGTTGAAAGTTATGGTTACACTCAGGCACTGGGAGAGATTGGCAGTATCACAGATCTATTCAATAGAACTGCCATGATCTGATGTTGTTACACCATTACAAGTTGGACTCAGGCTCAGGCTCGGAGGCAGAACAGTGGACTTACTAGTATTAGTACCTATATCATCATCACATTTATGTCATGTTACAGTGACCCCTGATTGTGAAGTGTGATGAGCATCAGGGGCTTACCTACTATCCAGCCAATTGGGTGAGAGCTAAGCCATAAACAAGCATGGATTGTACTGAAGTTGGAGGCAGCAAGAGTGTATACCTAGGCTGGGAATCCTGAAGTGATCTACTAATGTCAAACACATAGCATATATTAAGCAATGATGGGTGGTTGTATCACCACACAGACACAGGGAGCCTTTAAAACAAGTTACATAGAGTGTTATATGTACTTAGGTAGTTAGGAAATTGGGGCACCAGACACTTTACTACATATATTTCATGGTGCAAGAACATGTAACAGACATGATGATAATAATATGGAAATAAAAAGAGTCAGAGAGGAGCACAAGGACTCACCTGATGACAAAGTTGTCACTGCTGATATGTTTGATGTTGGCAGCTGGTGGTATGGGAAATGGGAAAATGCTATGGGGGGATGGGTGGATGGGATGTGGAAAGGGTGAGGGTGAGGGTGAGTCCTTACTTGGAAAATGGTGAAGTCAGTGATAAATATATATATGACAGGGAAGGATACAGCCCTGATAGGGTGATACAAGCGAGATGCTATGATGATTAATGAAGTACCTACAGAATGGAGGGAGGAACCAATGGGGTGGGAATAGGGGGAGGGGGAGTGGTTAGATAAAGAAGATCTAAATTAAACAGTTAGTGGAAGCAGAGCAGAGCAAGAGGATGATAGATTGGGGAACTGAGGCTGTAAGTGGGAGTATGTACCTAGTTTGAGAGATGGAGGTAAGGAATTGGAAGGGCTGGGAGAGAGTTGGAGTGTGGGAGCATGTAATACTGTAATATATATATATGGAGGAAAGAGAGGAAGAGAGTGAACATAAGCATGGAGGAAGTGAGTACAAGAAGTAGGAGAGAGTTGGAAGGGAGTTGGGATAGGGATGGAATGTGTGGTGTGGGCAAGCAGAACTAGTACATAGTACATAGTGTTGAGGACATGTCCAGACCCAGGCTGTAATACTAGTAAGTAGATTGACAGCGGGATAACATAAGAAATAAGAAAGGGATACAAACATACAAAGTGGGGTGAGTAGGAGCTGGGCAGGGAACTACAGGGTGTATGAGGTATATTAGAATATGAATATAAATATGAATATAAAAATAAGAAAATGAAAGACATATGATAGATGAGAGTTGGTGTAGTGTGAGGCTTGCTAATATGGAGGTTGTAAAGGAGAGTACTGCAAGTGTAGAGCAATAGATAGATTGATTCATTCACTACTAGTAGTACATATATACAAGCATAGGAGGAAGGAAAGGATCTGGGGGTGGAGATATCTGCAAATTAGGAATGACTGAGAAGAAAGTGGATGAAAGTATATGTAAATGATATAAGATGAGATGATATGATACAAGGAGGTGAGGGAGAATGCTAGGCCTGGAACAAGGACTCATTGATATGGGGGTATATGGAAGAGGAGATAGCAGGATTGGGATCTTGTTGTGTGGGAAGGGGAGGGATGGAGTGCGAGTGTTGGATTGTGGATGAGGTGGAGGTGTGTGGACCCTTCTTGCATTTCAGAGAGAGTTCTAGGAGTGTATGAGGTATAATGTAATAATATAGAAATAAGAAATAAGAAAATAGATAGTAGGGATAAAGGAACTGACTCAAAGTCGAGGAAGCAGTGGGGGCCTTGAGGACCTTCCATTCTGTGGAATGACCCTCTTTTGAACCAGTGAATGCTACAGTTAATGTATGGTCATGCTTTCTGGGAGATTTGAGAGCACATTGGTGAGGAGGAAAGATTACTGATTTGGAGCAGATGGATGTTGAGGAAGGGTCATCATTGTTAAGAGTGGTGAATTCTTTTATGAGGTTGATGACATCCATTGGTAATTCCTCAATCTCTTCAAGCTTGTTGAGAGGGGACCTGGTATGGCAGAGGAGGAAGGAGGCTGTGAAAGGTGAATTATGTGAGTGGAGAGAATATAATCAATACATGGGAGGGAGGCAAGAAAGAGAGATCATATATAATATACTAGTATATGGCTGTATCGTGCATTTTCTAAATCCCAGGAAATGTGTAAGATGATATAGTGGAGGGGGTGAGGAGGATGCATAGAAGTAGGATGTACAAAGACTTACCTAGATATGGAGGTCCTGCTAGTTGGTTGGGGGGTGGGGTGTCAGAGATGAACCCCCCCTCTGTGTTGGTGGGGAGGTCATTGAACATCAAGGTGTTGATGGATTATTACAGTGGCTCAAATAAGTGTCCCAATGTTGGGCCATTTTGGAAAGACTTGACATTTGCAAGAGAACCAAAATGTATTAGCTCTAGCCCTTGCAGGGTCATCAATAACCCTAACCCTTGCCCTGAATATAAGCCCTTAGTCATGTGATTTGGTTGCCATGGCACTGAGATATAACCATATTAAAATGACATGTCATTGGGACACTTATTTGACCATGATGTTATCAGTCATCATTTGGTAAATAACATAATGTTCTGATGGATGCTGTGCTTCAACCCTGTCTCATTATGTAACTTACATAACCCTGAGCACTATAAAGGGCAGGGATACCACCTAGCTAACCCTACTTCACCATGAAGCCCATTTCTGCCTCTGCTAGAGCCAATATCCT
>JBBPNB010000532.1:0-16033 GCA_038090635.1 Rubroboletus satanas
CCAGCTCGGTGCAATGGAGGACCTCAATGAGGCCATTGTCCTCGGCCGAGATGCACTGGAACTTCGCCCCCCGGGGCACCCACATCGGTCAACGTCCTTGAACAACCTCGCAGTTCGTCTCTCCACTCGGTTCAACCAGCTAGGCGCAATGGAGGACCTCAACGAGGCCATTGTCCTCGGCCGAGGTGCACTGGTGCTTTGCCCACCGGGGCACCCAGGTCGGTCAACGTCCTTGGACAACCTCGCAGTTTGTCTCTCCACTCGGTTCAACCAGCTAGGCGCAATGGAAGACCTCGACGAGGCCATTGTCCTCGGCCGAGATGCACTGGAACTTCGCCCACCGGGGCGCCCAGATCGGTCAACGTCCTTAAACAGCCTCGCAGTTTATCTCTCCACTCGGTTCGACCAGCTCGGTGCAATGGAGGACCTCAACGAGGCCATTATCCTCGGCCGAGATGCACTGGTGCTTCGCCCACCGGGGCACCCAGATCGATCACACTCATTGAACAATCTTTCAGGCCACCTCCATAGTCGGTTCAAACGATCGAGTCAGTTATCGGATAAGGAGGAGCTATTCAGTCTCTATGCTCAGCTGGCACATGCACCCCCAGTGGTGTCTCCCAGTAATCTCTCTGCTGCTAAGACATGGATCCATGTAGCCGAATCTTTCCAGCATCCCACAACCCTTCTAGCATACAAAACATCCCTTCGCTTCCTTATTCATCATCTGGCCACTCTACCATCTTTACCTCAACATCACACTGTCCTCAAGGACCTCACGTCGTCACTGGCAGTGGACGCGTTCTCAGCTTATCTGCGCCAATGCTCTCCTGTCAATGCCGTCGAGCTTCTAGAGCAAGGTCGGGGCGTCTTTTGGAGCCAGCTCACTCGCCTGCGTTCCCCACTTCACGACGTGATTGCATCTGGCCCAGCTGGAACAATGTTGGCCGACGAGTTCGTGCGGCTGACATCGCTCATTCGGAATGCCCTCGGTTCACCTGGTGCAGGTCAGCATGATCGGGTGTGCCGTCTCAACATTGAGTTGCAAAGTGTCGTGGCCGATATCCGCGAGTTACCCGGGCTCTCGCGTTTCCTTCTGCCCTTGCTTTTCTCTGATCTCCAACAAGCGGCTTGCGAGGGCCCTGTCGTCATTGTGAATGCGAGCAAGCATGGGTGTGATGCTCTCGTCGTCTTAATTGACCAGGATCCTGTTCACATTCCACTGTCAATCACAGAGGAACGTGTTCGAGAAATGTCATCAAAGCTCCGTACCTTGACTGTGCGCGCAAAGTCAATGGACGTGACAAGAGATCTCGGTGTCATCTTGCGGAAACTATGGGACGAGGTTGTTTCCCCGATTGTTGACTTCCTTCAGACGGTGTGTCCATCCCAATCACGCATCTGGTGGTGCCCCACCGCCGAGTTCACTCTTCTTCCCCTCCATGCCGCCGGTCCGTTCAGGAAGGGCCAACAGAAACTGGCTGATCTCTACATCTCGTCTTACACCCCTACCCTCACTGCCCTCACTCGTGCCAGACGACATGATCCCACGCACTCTGCAACAAAAGCAAAACGCTTCGTTGCTATAGGTCAAGCGAAAGCCATTGGCGAGAGTGAACTTGTTTCCGTCGGGGTTGAACTGACCAACATTGGTCAGCGGGTCGATGGCCTCGCCAGATTCAAGCGCATCGAGGATCAAGAATCCTCCATCGCGCGGATCACCGAGGAACTTGGCAAAAACGAATGGGTGCACTTCGCATGTCATGGTATCCCCGATCGGGAACAGCCGTTCGAGTCCGCGTTCGCTCTCCATGACGGACGCTTCACGATCGAGCGCATCATTCGGTGTGAACTGGAGAACCCCCAGTTTGCGTACCTTTCTGCATGTCACACGACCGTCGGAGACGAGGAAAGTCCAGACGAGGTGATTCATCTCGCGTCGGCGATGCAGTTTGTCGGGTTCCGTTCTGTCATTGGGACGATGTGGATGGTGGATGATGGTCAGACGAACAAGATTACGTCCATGTTTTACGATAACATAAAGGACGAGTTTGGTCGTCTGGATCACACCCGTGCAGCATTCGCGCTGCACAAGACGATGAAGGCATTGGTGGATATACCACTTGATCAGCGTGTTTTATATGTACATCTCGGTGCCTAGTTCGCTACTCTCTTTCGCTCTCCTACTGTACTCTGCTGTACTTGCTGTCTGTAGCTGCTATCTAAACTACTATCGAATACTTCAGGGCGTGTGCGAAGCAAAAAATGCATAAAACAGAAATAGTGTACACAGTGTCGACGCTCTCACGACCTCCCGCCAACACTCTCAGCAAACATCCCGGCATCCGGGGCCTGGGGAAAGGGTTCCACAGGACACCTGGGCCGCAGTCGGCACCCGAGAGCGAAGCGCAAAAGATATGGATATGTACACCTCCTTCAGAATGGACTGCCAACAAAGTCGTTCAGTGGTCAAAGTCGAAAGAATTCGGTCCCGAGGTGTATAGCAAGTTTATCGGTGAGTGTGATTTCTGAACCATTCGACTTTCCGGCGTGACATTCCTATCTTGTAGAACAAGAAAATCACGGGACATGTCCTCGAGCTCGACACAAACCTTCTCAAGGCAGAGATTGGTATCATGGCTTGAGTCGGAAAGCGCATCCGCATTGCGAACGCCGTCGCTGTCGCCCTCCTTCGATCATTCTAACCGACCACTAGCACAGTCTGTCACCTGCTCTGCCTTTGGGTCCTTCCGCCCACTCACCGAGTGGGTCAACACAACACTCGTTGAACAGGCCCATGTTCACGAGCACGGGATCGACGCTGAACGGATCACCCTCTTCCACCCTGGCCGTCCATGGAAGCCTCGAGATCCACAGAGCGGAAATAATTACGAATGCACTCATTTCAAAACGCTTGTCGAGTCTGTCGAGCCCGGGCGCGAGCGTGAATGGGGGCGGCTCTGTCGGGAGTGTCAGCATGGCTGCTGGGACCGAAAAAGCGGGGTTAGTCGGCGTAGCGCGGCTCAGTATTGGAGCGTTTCCGGAGGCACAATTGGCATCTTCTCCGGGTGACAGTGTGTTTTGCTGCCCCGGAGGGGGCTGAAGACGAGGACTGGGGGACGACGAGCGAGGTGTGCGTGTGCGTTTGCTCGTAATGTGTTGCACCTCCCTGAATTGGATCTATGTAGGACAAGACAGCACCAACTGCTACCAAACAACACCGGCGACGTCTGTTTGGCCGCTTGGTGCAGTCTTCTGGATCAGGCAAAGACAAGGAGAGATCCGGGACACCCAGTGATGCCAAGGCTTCCTCCATCCCCGACAGGGACAGCATCTCTCCAGAGCGACATGAATATCAGGACGACACCGACGCCGCGGGGAGGCAAGCTCGGGGTAAACGCGGCGCGGACGTTGGCGAGACCACGGAGATGCATAGTTTGCGTGGTGGGACGGTTATGTTGTCGATTGGTCAATCCAGGAAGCCACCTCCTAGGGTTACGCCGTGAGTGGTTCCTTCATTCTAATGTTGAGAACGGCGGTGGTTGACGGTGCCTGGGTGATGAACAGGACGCTGGGTCTTTCGAATAGGATCTGGGCGTCCTTTGGTGTCCTTCGGTTAAACGGGCAGGGCGGGGCGACGGCAAATGATAGCAAGAATGCACCCTGTTGGGCGAATGCGTCCGTGCATGACTTGATGGAGGTGCGTTTGCTTTCCGCCTCTTTGGTGAGCATGTGGTGTGTTCTGACGACTTCTTTTTTTCTTCAGCAGAGTACCGATAGTAACCTGATCGACTGGGCAAAATCACATTTGCCGAGATCTCATCAGATGACGGCCAGACCCCTGTCGGCGGCCTCGTGCTTCTTCGGCTTGCGGAAGACATGATGGGCAAGTCTGCCTCGCCTCCGATTCTCGACCGTACGTTCCTTTCTGGACCTGACGACGACAAACTCGACGGGCTATTCCGGTTGTTCGACTTACTCCTCAACAATGATGTAAAGATGGGATCAGTCAGTACAAACGACGTTCAGGAGGCAATGAAATTCCCCGCTTGGTAGTTTGTGAGTTGAGACATATCTAAAACATTATGCTCCAGTTGCCAGTGGCTTGTGTGCACCCATGTGACTCTGACACCACATTGCTGATGTTACTCCTGTGACCTATCTACATGTTTCCATATGGCCACCCCTGCAGTATTCGCAGCATTGTTGGTATCTGCCACAATGAATCAGGTATTGCTTGTTGAATGATGGGCCTGTCTCTAGGGATTGATCAAAGATGGAATATTTACTAAATTCCTTGCAGGTTAGTAATTGTTATACCTATACCCTCACTCCAAGATAAATACATTGATGACAAGATCTTGCTTTACAATGACTGCATGAGCTCGCGAGCATGGTATTCGAGTGTATGTACCTTTTTGTCAATGGATATACACACAACGCAACCGAGACAGGGCATCGTTCATCAAGAGTCTCGTGAAAGAGTGGACTCTATACGGTAAAACTCCCAACCGCTGAGGAGATAGGTATTAAAAACTCGCATCACCGGCGAGATGCTTCGCATCTAAACTGATCTAGACTCGGACTCGGACCCAAGGCCATATCGACCGCCCGAATGCGACTCCGTTTCGACATCGGTCCGTTCTGCACAACCACTCCGCTCGTCCATCGCCGCCTCCGGAATCTGTCGATCGAATAGTTTGTTTTCCTGTCAACAAACGCGGCCCCTCTGGGAATACAACACAACTACACAGGACTTACCGGCAAGCGGACGATGTAAGCCACGAGCATCGTGCACGTCGCAATGATGAATACGGTGCGTATGCTCGCCGAGTAAGCGTCCCGTGTGACACGTTGGAGGTCTGGGGGAAGCGATCCCACCAGACTGAGCGAGTGTCGGATCTCTGAGATGATCTTCAAGTGGTCGGTTTCATTTCCCATCATGATTGTGGGGTCGGTGGGATTGAACGACAGCATCAGCAAAGGGTCGCACATGTCACATAGACGGGGAAACGTAGGCGAAAGCTGACCTTCTCCGCGTTGGGGACGTATATACGCTGACGTAGCTCAACGTCAAGCCGAGACTGGAAGGCGGCAGAGGCGATGGCAATGCTGGATACTTGCCCTAAGTGTGAGAAGGGCACACATGAAAGGTGAACGTCCATTCTCCGAGCAATTCACACCAAACGGTGCTCACCGAGTCCCCTAAAGAGCTGTGCAACAGCCGTCCCAAAGGCTACGGAAGACTCTGCGAACATGAACACGAACACGTTCAGGTTTCCCCTGCGACAAACGCGCGTCTGCTAACGTACCCGGCAAGTCCGCCTGCAGCGCAACTAGACGAAGAAACAAACAGACAAAGCACATGAGTAAACCATAGAGAGACCTCGAAAGAATTCCATACTCATCACCGTCACAAACACGACTGCGTTCCCAAAGCCAATCGGAAAGACACTAAGCCATTTTGAAATGAATCCCGAATCCTCTCGCATGAAGATGATGGGAATCAGGCCAGAGAGTGGAAGGACACCACAGATGAGGTTGAGAGTCGTGTATTTACCCGTTCGATGAACCCACCAGCTATGTGTGACGGAGAAGATCAGCTGAGGGGAAGCAAAGAAAGGCTACAACGTACCCTGCCACCAACGAACCCAAACCCATACCAAGGCTATGTGGGAGCAAGTGGAGCCCTGTATTCAAGTCTTTAATCGCTGATACGTTAACACGGGTTACAATCGACATACCAGCAACAGATGCACTGTCCAAAGACACCGTTTGAAACCACAGCGGGATAAAGTACATGATGGAAAAGTTGCAAACCGCCAAAAAATAGTTACTCAAGCTCACAAGGACGGGCACTTTCTCTCTGAAGAGGGAGGCCGGCAGGATGGGTTCCGGAGCTATGTAGAATTCAATCACAAGAAGAAGTCCCAAGGAAAGGAGGGAAAGTATCAGTGGAATGATGACCCGTTGATCTGTCCACTGCCAAGGATCGTAAAGCCGAGGGATTGCGGTTAACATAGGAATTGACTCACAGGCATATCTTCGTTGAATTTCGTGCTGAGCCAAGTGAGTGTCGATCCCATCTAGCACGAGATAAGTCGCGTAACCATAAATGAAACGCACGCGATGATCGTACCATCAAAAAGAGCGTAAACAAGCCTCCAAAATCAATTCTGGATAGAACTTCCTTTGCACTTTGACCTTGACCCTGCAAAGCGTAGCTTCGATACCTGCGCATGTCGACATGGACGAAGGCGAGATACTCACTGGTGTCACATAGCGCAGTATGTTCGTGACGACGATCATTACCAAGACAAAGAGCGGCACCTGACATAAAAACGCGATGCGCCATCCAAATCTCCAACACAATGAGCCCAGCCCACCCAACGCACACCAACGAGGAATGACATACAAATCATTCAAAATACCGCCAATGGGTCCACCGAGGCCTAATCCAACCTAGCACAGGGGTCAGAGAAGTGTGTCGTACCCATAGCTAAACGGAGCACTCACGGCTAGAGAGAGATTGCTTAACGCTTGAGGGAAGCCACGTTCCTGGACAACGATGAATGTCACAACGCGACGAGACGGGCCGTGAACGCACTCGGATACTGTACATGTCAGCCGAGACGATCCTTAATTCACGCGGTTGAGCCAATCGTGGTTGCTCACGGGAACATATACTTACATGGCAAGCAACTGGAGCGCTCCCGCACCTATTCCAGCTATCTGAATGACCCATCAAAGTTTATCATGAGGGAAGGCGAGAGACAGGAAAGTCCGCCCACGAATCGCGCAACTGTCAGTTCGATCATATCTCTGGAGAACCCACAGAGGAGTGTGCCGAGAGCGGTCGCAAGTAAGGCGATTTGGCACGCGGCCCGCCGGCCGAGGATGATACATAATCGTCCGTAGAGAGGTGTGAAGGTGCAGCTTGAGAGCAGATATCTGAGGAGGTATATGTATGTGTGTGAGCAACGGAGGTCTAAAGCGTGGAACTGTACGCGGTGCCAATCCAACTGGCTTGGTTTGATTCTTTGAACTCTGACGTGATCGAGGGTAGCACTATGAACAGTACCCATTAGAGGCGAACGAATTCCCGTCCTCATGAGGTATCTCACGCGTGGCCACCATCGTTACTAGAGGAAAATGTGAATGATTACCAGGTGATCATTGTGAAACCACTGATCAGAGTGGCATACAGTTCAAATTCTGACAACTGTTAATAACACCACGTTGGACCTAAAACGAAACTAGCTCACGCAGAGAAACGTCCCGGCCCACAAAGCTACCAGGATGCAGTGTCTAGTCGACCGGGGGATCTCATGACATTCTAGAGGGGCATCTTTACTAGCCTTGGCCTTTGGAAGTAGCGGACTGCGCTCCGCAGTATTGCCATGACCCGTAGACATGACCAGATCGTCGGATAACCTTTTCAACAGCAAGTCGGGAAAGAGACGCAGAGAGAAGAGAAAACGCATTGCTTTAAACGAAACTTCGACATTCCGCTTGGTACTCGGCTCAGTATTCGGTTCACTGGAATGATTACGATACCGCCGCTGTGTCACCTGCACTGGCCAGAATGGGCTAGGGTGCCTCACCGTGATGGCCCTAAGATTCTTTTCGTTTTCTCTCCTTGACTCGATTGAGTGTGACATGTACAATCTTCAAGCTTCAAGACTCGTCCCCCTCGAGCCCAAATATCTGCCTCAACAACTCCACCTGTCCAAATGGCCGCTCCCTTCCCAGAACCACACTCCCTGCAATATACCTCCCTCGTGCACTCTCTGCTCGTACCTCTTCACATAGTGCACTGTACGCGTGGACGAGTCGCCGCAGTGCACCGCGATGCACGTGCTCACCAAGGAGCGATGAGGAGAGCGGAAATAAACGTGGCGATGAGATCACGTCCGGAGTAGACAGCCAAAGAGAGAATTTCCCAAGGGCTTTGGCGAGCGCCTCTGGTTCAGTCGCAGGAAGACGAGAGAGCGGGGTCTGCATTACCGTCACAGAGGCAAAGAATTCATGGTAGAAAATGAGCATCATCGCATTGATCGGGGCAGACATGACAAGGGACATACTGCGGGATCTTTCGTCTCCAACGTGCGTATGGCATCGTTGAGAGAGGTATCCTTGAGGATATTTTCATACTGCGTTTCCGGTGGTAGTCGTCCTAACATGTACGAATGATGAGAAGATGTAGAATAAACTTACATGCTCGTCTTCGAGTAATCGCACCCGCTCCTCGATACTGTCCCTCACCTCTTTCCGCTTGTCTTCCGCGAATGAAAGTGGTTCTAGCACGTTCTTGTCATCCACGCAAATGCAACGTGAGCCCACAGGAAACTGGAGCCAACAAACACACGCACTTCCAAATAGCCCAGGCAATTCAATACAAATACCGCACGATCCCATCTCGGACGCAACCTTGCTTTTTCTTCGGCAGCGACAGCACACATAGTGACAGCAGGATCAACCATGACATCCAGGATGCGTCGGAATCCCGTGTTTGCCTCAGAGAGATCAGAGGAGCCTTCTCTGAGAAGGGAAGAATCATAGACCTGCATGATTTCACGCAGGAGTTGGGCGTGATCGATGATCGAATGCGGAGGAGAAAGAGATGGGTCGTCGAGGTCCTGTGGGATGCGTTGAGGTGCGTATGAGCCAAGGGGTACGAAGTAGACACAATAGGCAACGAACCAAGGGTATACGATGCAAGGCACGTCCTTGTGCCTCTATCGAGTCGAAGAAGACTTTGTAACTGACTCCTGTTAGCCTAGAGCATGGTCATGCATTGTGATCGACTCTTCAGATGATAGAGACACGCTTACTCCTGGAGCGTCTGGGAAAGTAGAGACTGGTCCCCGATCGTCCGTTGCATAGTGAGCATGTAATACTGCAGAAGATTGGCAATCTTGTACGATAGAATGCTGCTCTCTTGCACTCGTACAATTTGCAGAACCCGAATCTGCATTTGAGTCTGTCAACCTCCCGAGCGAGCGACGACAAAGTCAATTGCGCGCGTTAAACGCTTCCCTCACCTTGAGTGGCACACAAAGCTTACCCACAGAAGAATTCAACAACTCCTTCACCCACTCCTCTTCTTCACTCCCATTGAATGTCCGCGCAGCTCCTACCATGCGCGCCTGACCGTTCACACCGAAGAGACTTTCGAGGAACTCGCATTCCGCAGCTATTGCCTGATGGACCCATGCGAGCATGTCACCAACATATCGAATGGGATCATGCGCGTGTAGTTCAATTGGTCGCGGTAATCCGGACGGACCGCCACGGGTTAGAGCGTCGAGGAAGAGTGTGAGGAGTGTACTTTGCCTCGCCTCTGAGAGGAAGGTGAGGGTATCGCTGGATGATCTGATTGGTATGTGTGGTCAGAAAAACGATGTGTGATACCCACGACAATAATTCGGGCCGCTGTGAAAGCCGACGGATAGCTTCGCGCATCACTGAACTAACTTCAAGTTGGCTTTCCCTTCCTATCCGGCGGAACTCGAACGTCAACCAGCGATAGATCTTGTCGTACCCTTGTTCAAGATACGAAGATGTTGTCGCCATTATATCTATCCTGTGTCAAGTAGACCCTCTGAGATCGCAAAAGACGTTATGGTGAAAGACAGCTTACCCTGCCTTGGTCGGACCATCCTCTCCAGACATTAGTACTCTACAATCCCCTCGAATTCGCGCAGTCTTATTCATAGCCGAAAAAAAACTCGAACTAAGTGAAATCTCTCGAGAAGTGATAGCTTCAACTTCGTCGTCGCTGAGCATGAAACGGTCAAGAAACAGTAGTACGATGGATTTTCGCGTTTCCACCTCCTGCCTTGGATACGATGCTCATGAGCACAGCTCACCTGATGAAATGGTGTGCGTACCTCTCATATCTCAGGCTTTCTGCTTGCTCGAGCAGTGACCGGCTCGCTTCTTCCGTTAACTTGAGCTGGGCATCAGCATCGTCACAATGTTGTCGCATCTCCGTCACGATCCTCTGCAGGTCGTCTAGTTTCTGGTTATCCAGGGAAATGTTGCATGTATCAGCCGAATGGAAACGGGGGGACTATCGGCATACTTGATCGACTTCTCCGAACGCTTTCAAGAAATGCTGGCTGCCCTCCGCGAGCTTATTCTCCAGGTCTCTCTGAAGGTTCTTGCGCACGCGCGACGCGGTTTCACTGGCGACATCTACATACCCTGATGCACCGTCTCTTGGTGCATTTCCTTCAGACTCTAGGTCACTCCAGCTATCGTCGTCGTCGTCGGCGTTTTGTTCCGGACTCTGGATGTGGGAAAGGGCAGCGACGGAAGCGGACGGTGTTTTGTATAAATGCGAGAGTGTTTGCAGCGCTTCTGTCGTTGCTGGATCTGTGAAGGTAGTTCCCAATATTTTACGCAATCGTAGGGTTATTGGGCTGCGAGAAGGTGTTGAAGGGAGTGCATGTTGAGTCGATGTACTTGGGGGGGATGATACAGCAAGCGACATCGAGAGACCTGGCACAGAGTCACGAGTGCGCCGTCTGAAGCTCACACGATGGCAGTTCGGACTCGCAGTGCACTCGTTGGTTTCGCTTCCGGACTTGGTACAGTCCCCGAGTGGCCATTTTCATCGTATCTATACTCATAAGGGTCCGGTCATTGCCAGCACCCAGCACTCGATCTAGGCTCGTGCACTGGCGCTCCATTGTGAGTGTGCGTCCACGAACTGCTGTGATAGAGGCCTTGCTGTAACCGGAAGTTAGGGCACGGGGCCCGCCAGCGCTAAAGGGCGGTTCCCTCGCTCCGTGGGCAGCTTTGCGCGCCTCCCTCTCCTTAACCTTCTTAAGTCATAGGCTATGTCACTCTACGAGTCTGACCCTTCGTCGTCGCCATTCCTCGTATCAAGTACGTGACTTTTCTCGTTGATCTATCGAATCGAACTGGGTTTGATCCGCGCTAGCTGTCGGCATACACCTCAATCCTCAATCCCGGAAGGAGATCGAAACCATCATCGTGGAAGCTGGTAATGTAACGAGACGAATTTCTCAGACGATTTCTCCCAGCGGTGGCCACCAGGAATTGTTCGATCCACCTCTGTACGATTTCCGTGTGTAGCATGTATGATGACTGACTCCTTGCAGAGAGGTCTTCTTTCATACCCAATTGTCGGTGTCAGTACATTATCGCAAGACTTTTTCTTTTCGTGGTGTTGTCACCATTTCCCTGGATCCACGAGACATCTTGTTTGGAGCGCATGAAGAGGAGGGGAGGCAGTGTGAGTTTATTTATTTCGCTGACCCCATAGCTCTCTGAAGCTCTGGAAGTGTACCGCAAGACAGAGAAGAAAGTCGAAGTCGTGATTGGTATCCAATCGGTGTGTTTGCTGACTCCGAGTCGGTCTCTTTTCTGAGCTTGCGGAGTAGCTTCCCTCGACTATCAAGGAAATCATGGCGTCTTGTTCTAGGCAAGTCTCAACCGTCTCATTACCTTTTCCCTCTCATCAATACTTGCAGGTTTCGGGTTCTGATCATCGGCAAGGTGCTGACATCGCGAACAACAATCAATCTTGAAAGCTGATTTTCATCTCACAGTCCGGCGTCGGTAAATCTTCATTGATAAAGAAAGTATTCGGTGTTGCTGGCGTGGTAAATCATCCGGCTACTGATCAACACGTGGTCGAGTGTTAATGGTCGAGTGTAGGATGTCTCCGACACTACACGCGGTGAAGCAAGTATAGATCAAGAATACATTGCATCTGACAACGAACACTTTATTGTTCATGATAGCTGTGGTTTCGAGGCTGCCGACAGACGGAACTTGAATGCCGCTCGTAGCTTCATCACGGGTCGAAGACGCATGCGAGACTTGAAAGATCAACTACACGCAATTTGGTAAATATTTTTTGCAGATATGAATGATTTAGATAAGTATATGATACAGGCTATGTCTGGAGATACCTTATGCTGGCGGCCGCCTCCTAGAAGCTGGTGTGGGGGAGTTTCTGAAGGACAGGAAAGAAATTTTGGGCAATAGTATGTTCATGGAATGCACCAGCCTGGCCATGCTAACCCTCTTGTAATCCATCACAGTTCCTTTGGTTGTTGTATTAACCAAACTCGATTTGCTCGTTAACATGCTGGAGGCCGAGGCCCCGGAGAACCGCGAACCGCTTCATGAAACTGCTCTAAAGGAACGCAGGTCGGCGTCGTTGGAGAGGCTCTGCCTGGCACCTATACGAGCGGCAGCCGGGAGCGACAGCATATCTCATGTGGCTGTTTCAAGTACGTGTGAACGATTCTCCTTACGGTTCCTGATACGATTATGATGACAGCCATGAATGAGTACGAAGAGAGCCTTGCTGCACTCGTCGACGTGACGACGAAGAACATCCAAAAATATGTCAAGGATGAAGCAGCACACTACATCGCTACGGTTGCGCAGCGAGTGAATATCTCCCTCAAAGTTGCATTGACGATAGCGTAAGCATCCTTTGTCATCCCCCTGCCGACCTCCAACAATACGTTGTATTCCAGCGTCGGAGAAAAGAGTGAGTCTCCGCCAAATGGATATCCCGGCTACTCAGGATGGTTGTAGGATACTGGAAGGCGCTGATGGCGAGTTCGAATTTTCGAGGTCACACCATGAAAGCATGCCTGCATGTGATTCACAAAGACATCGTTACGGTTTGGAATTTCAATAATCCAGACAATGTAGGGTGCAACGTCTTTGTCCAGTTTCTGTTAAGTTGACGACAACGTTGATTGCATGAAGAGTCTTCAAAAAGACGATTTCAAAGCAGGCTTGCTCGATACTCCCGACCTCAGAGTCAGAGAAATCCAAGATGCCCAGCAAACCGTGTAAGTGATGTGGTCCGCTCTTGTGGTATCAGTAGGTTCTTTATTCGTCTTCGAATTCCAGGCAATCCGGTGTTTCCCTGATCGCTGCGCTCGTGACGATCATCGCCACTGTGGCTGGAACTGGGGGTGCTGCCCTACCCATCATCGTTCCCGTCGCCGGGATCGCCGTCTTGGGAAAGCTGGCCCATGACATGTACAAGTCCTCGTAAGCAGTTCCCGTACCCACACCCACCAAAGATGCTGAGATGACGACTTTTTTTTCACAGCCAGGATGCCGTAAGGCAGCTCATGGCCTACATTGTGGACTTGACATGTGTCATGCAGATCATCTTTCTTCTGGCACCGGCCTGGAACGGCGGCGTGGTAAATGTCAAGGTCGTCGGAATCGCGATACGAGCATACGAGCAAGCGTATAGGAGTCGTGTTCATACTGACATCAACGACTTCAGCGTGAATCTTGCAGTCCTTCCCGGAAAACGTGACCATGTTCTGGATAAAATCAAAGAGCTGATAAGGAACCATAGCATTAAGGAAGATGAACTCCCAGCACTCAGGCAGCAGTTATACAACGATCCTCACGTGTCAGTGGACGATAGATGACGAAGGTATTGCTGTATGTCCATGTACTGGGGAGCTTATCATTTTCATCTGTTGACCTTCACTTTGATTCTGTTCATTGTTTTGCCTGGTACTTTGTTCATCTTGATTATATCCCAATGTATACCATGCTGTTTCCATGTTGGTTCTGATAAGAATCAAGTTCGAGCATGAACAATGTAGCATCAGAATTATCATTCTCACAAATAAGCCATAGTGGATACTTGCTCACTATGATTCCAAGAACAAAATCAAAATCTGCTATGCTATCATCAGAACTGTTAGTTTTCAGGGAGATGTCAAGAAACAGACTTACATGTTATTCATGTCAGAAAAGCTGAATATCGTAGATATAATGTACATCCATTACCTTCTGAGTTACACCCAAGGTTGGGTATATGATGTGCGTAGTCTCCTGCATTCCGCGTGCTGTTCTTTGCCATCCCATCCTCAGCAGAAGGACAAGCAACTTGAATGTTATCGAGATCGGCATGGTTGTTGATGTCAATCATACAATGCGGAGAAGTTCAAGGTCTCTCCTCCAAACCGGTCCACGAAGTCCGAGCCACTGAGCAATCCCTCCTTGAAGCTGAATTGCCGACCGAATGCGAAGCAGGAAGAAACGAAAGGCTGAGACACGACGCCAAATGTAAGCCAGTCAGTGGTCTCATGCTGCTGGGTTGTTGAGTCTACAAGGTCGCGTCAGGAATAGGTCTCTGGTGGATTAGTAACCGAACAGCCGTAAAATAGTCCCATGACTCAAGTACTCAACTATGAGCCATAACTTATTATATGATCTGTCCACTCACATGTTTGAATGGTAGAATCCCGTCCTGAATTACACAGACGGCGAAATACATACCAGCGCTACAACCGAGCCCGCTAAAAA
This sequence comes from Rubroboletus satanas, assembly GCA_038090635.1. Taxonomy (NCBI): domain Eukaryota; kingdom Fungi; phylum Basidiomycota; class Agaricomycetes; order Boletales; family Boletaceae; genus Rubroboletus; species Rubroboletus satanas. Next base: position 14,335 of record JBBPNB010000532.1, read on the forward strand.
CGCAGAGCGACGATATCAAAGCACATCCCCAATCGCACACGTGTCCATCAAGTCCAATACTCTCCTCGCCAGCACCGCCGCGTCCTTGTCATCCTCCGAGTTAATCTGGTGTCTCGCAGTCCCCGCACCTATGCCGATGCTCCCCCCGCCTATTCCGCCCGCACTCCCAAGCCCCCCGGGACTCACGCTCACTCCAGCTCCCACTCCAACACCCCCACCCGTGCCCGTCCAATCACATAGATGCCTCAACGTCGACACAAACCCCGCGTCGATGAACTCTTGCCGTCGTCTCGGATTACTCATGAGCAGATTGCGCACACACGACACGAGCGGTGAGCGGACGCCCGATTTCCCGTCCGCCATGCACGAGTGCATGAGGTCGAGAATGGGTGGGTGTGTAAAGATGAGGTCTTGCTGTACTCGCGTGCCGTTGGAGAGGTTGCCGAGAAAGTAGGCAGTCTGAAAGTGGGGATGGGATATGTGAGGGCCTGTAGTGTGCGGTCGGGCATTTGGGAGGGACGTACCTCGCGCGTTACTGGTTCGCTGGAAGAGTCGAGGCCTGCGGAAATGCACCCCGCAACGAGGTCTTCCCCCATCGAGCTAAAAATGAGGGTGATGCCTTCTTCGTCCTCGGCGAGGTTCCGAAGAATGCAAAATGCCTGTTCTTGTATCTGAGAATCTACATCGTTTACGATTCTGAATTAGGGATAGATCCAAGTGGTGATATGTCAGGAAGAGAATTCCCCGCGAGGTGCCAAAGCGACATACTCGGCAAGGTGAGTCCATCCGAGGTGCGTCATGACCATCCCTTTCGTGGAAAGGCTGCTCTTGCACAACACGTTCTTTAGTGCCCATAGGACGCTCACCCGAATCTCTTGATCTTCGATTCTTGAAAGCTGCATCAACCGCGGAAGTAAGCCGTCCGCGAGCATGACCTCGTCGACCATTCTCCTAAGCAGACTCCCACGAGTTCGCAACACACTACTCACCGATCTCAGAGGCGAAAAGTCGTTTACGAGATTGCACACGACAGCTAACGCGGCAAACGTGACTCTTAAATCTTCGTCTTCCTTTTTAAATACCTGGTACAAAGCCAGTCCAGCTCCGCTGTCGGTGAGGTTCGTTCGTATTATCGCGGCGTCACGGCTGAGTGCTCGGATGCACTGACAAGCAGCTACGCGGACCCCTACGCTTTTATGGGTAAGACATACTCGGATGAGAGGTATCAACTGGATGTTGTCAGCTAGATCCCGTTTGATGACTTTGTCAAAGAGTGCAATGGAGGCTATTGTCACGAGGGCTGCCTGTGCGACGAATTAAGAGGGTGGAGATGAACGAAAAGGGCACGCGCCGACCTCTCGGAGGATGACTCTACTCTCAGACTCATCGATGTCCCAGTCTGAAGGGTTGTCAATGGGAGTGATGGATTTGACGAGGCCCGCTACGTTCGCTAGGACTCCACGATCGTACACCTCTAGGCAAATATCCTTTTCGTCTCTGACAAGCAAAACTGCCAAAAGTGTCTTTGAGAGTATTTCGTGTTAGTGGAGAAACGGTACGGACAGAGGGTGTGACAGGCTTTAATTTGGTTTTGGGGAGACTCCGAAGGCAAAATCAGGATGCGGTTGAGAACTTGTATGACACTGAGTGCAGCTGCAGGGTCCACCATACCTGCGTGGTTGGTTGGTTGGGCACGAAT
>JBBPNB010000533.1:0-16024 GCA_038090635.1 Rubroboletus satanas
TCACCATCAGATGGTAGTAACCAACATACCTCGGTCCTCTTACCACCCCGGCATATCGCCTACTAATCATCTAATCTAGTAGTATACACTCGCACTCGCACTCACACTCACACTCCGAGACACTCGCACTCACAGTAGTACTCGCCGCGCTGTACATGCCACCGTCGTGTCGCCATGTAATCGAACACACGCCGTCCTCGTCCATCGTCGTCTCCCTCCGAGCTGCATTGTTTGTTGTTTACATATCTCAGTGCCACGCCCCGTTTTCCATGCCTCCCTCTCGAAGTTCGTCGAACGGCGAACTCGACCGTGCAACGCGCTCGCGCTCTCGACGACGCCGCCCGCATGTGTGGCTGTGTGAATCTCGCTCGAAACGGCAATCGGAGGGAGAACCCCAAGTCGCGTATCGTGGGGGTGGCACATGACGAGTGGCGGTGGCCGCCGCCGGTTTGCCCCAGTCGGGCCTGCACCGCATGTAAATTTCTCGACTTAAGTATGCTTGCATGAATGGAAATCGACTACTTGCAACTGTAGACAGAGCCGTGGGCTCCTACACCATGGACATCAGAGGTGTCATGAGCTTGCACTATAGTTCTACTGTGACAGAAAGCATTGTACTTAGGTTACTTTTTCTACTTTTTCCACTTTTCCAATTGCGACTTGTGAAGATCCTGGATGTGCTGGAGCAAAAGCATCTCACTGGAATAGAGATGTCTTAGTCGTGCCTTGGTAGTCCCTTTTACTACCTGTTTCCCTTCTGGCACTTTTTCTCGGTGTGCCAAGTGTGCCAATTGCGGATAAGGCCATGAACAGATTACTGATGCGGTACTACGCCAAAGTCTGTTCCATTGTCGAGAGTTCAGGCACCGGCAAATCCAGGATGTTAACTGAGGTAAATGAATCTCGTTTTTTTTCGCGTGCACCTGTGGTAGCTGAATCGATGACAGTTGAGCAAGAAGGGTGCCATAGTAATCTACATGAACTTGCACGGGAAGCAGGACCAACTAGGTTTTCCTGCACGCGATCCGATCCCATCACAAATCTTGACCGAATTCCTCCCCACTGAGGAAGGCTATTGGACCGTCTGCTACGCGTTCTTCACCGCCCTTTCTGACACCCTCGAGGAATATCTCTCGAAAGGCTATTCCTCCCGCAATACTAAGGCAGGCATCATGCATTGGGTCCGCCAAATGTGTGATATGAGCGACCCTCCCAGGTTTGCGGTCAGGGCTGATTTCTTTAGAACACTCGCTGAAAACTACGCCAAAGTGCATATTTTGTTCTGCATCCTAAATCTGATTTCACGATCTTCTGTAGGCTCATGCTGATCTCGTCCGCGCCCTCAACCGACGCCCAGATGCAACAGCAGAGGCTTCTTCCATGCCGGATGTTGATGAAATGCCTGTTAATGCTACAGGCATTGACCTTGAGAAAACCGCCGATAACTTTGAGGAAGCTCTCCTCGTCTGGTAAATATTTTCAGCTCGTATCGCCGAAGCCCTAGCTGAGAAATGGGGACCAACGCAGGACCAAAAGCCCCCTCCCCCGATCCACTTGATCTCACTGCCCGTCTCTTTACTGCTTACAGGAATATGGCTGCTCGTCTTGAGAGGGTCTTTGCTGATGATTCCGACAAGCCCAAGCTGGTGATCGCGGTCGACGAGGCACACCCGCTCACTCCAGTGCACCATGGCCAAGAAGAATATCTCCCGGCAGATGTTTTCTGCAGAGTTGTAAACGGGTATTCACACCGCAATGATCATGCTGTTTGGGTGGTTTTCGCCTCGACGACTTCCAAGGTCGCCGATTTTTTGCCCCCTAATCAGAAACGTCAGTGGTATTTTCCCACCGTTCTAATAAACCGACTTACTCGTCTTTCAGATGATTCTGACTGTATTGCCATTAGGGACGAGAAACTTTTCCCACCTTACACCTAACTTGGATGGGACCAGAGCGCATCGGGACTCGGAGATATTGACTTCGAGGATGTCTCCCAGATCAATCACATCGCAGGCTATGGAAGACCCTTGTAACGTTAAATTCCCTTCGTTGTGGCGGGTGACTAACCCGGTTATCATCCACAGATGGCTCTCTCAAGGCTCCACTTACATTGCCGGAAAGGGTGCTAGACACAGCGTCGTCGAAGTTATGTGGGGGGTACGACTTTGATGCACGTAAATCGAGCCACGTGTTCGCAGTACTGGGACAACGATTCGGACTGAATGTCACGTTTGGACACCCAGATTCGGTCGCGCGCTGTCTGGAGAACGGTGTGGCGAGCCACCTTCGGATCTGCCTTGCGACGACCTTGGACCGCAACTGGAGATTCACAAGTTATCCATCCGGAGGGCCGCTCCTGTCATGCGCGGCCGCAATCGATCTGCACAAGATGCCTCAAAAGCTAGAGTTTGCTTTGAGCACTCTGCTGGTAGCTGCCAACCCCGGGATGATTGATATGGGACAATGGGGCGAACTGGCTAGCCGATTACTATAGCTGCTGGCCAAGGACTTGTTCATTCACACACAGGCGAAGAACGTGGCCACCACGATGCCATCGACGTGGGAGGAGCACCTGGCTGACTGTCAAATGATTCCGGTCGTGGATTGGCTCGAATTCATCTTTGGACTGCAGATATGGGACGAACAGGACACGCAAGCATCACTGGATCCAAGGAAGGGAATGATGTAGGGTCGGCCTTCCGAATCCCAGTTTAATAATGTAACATCGAATCACACCATATAGCTTGGACAAGTGGACACTACACCACTGGCAGAGGACCAGTGCTGCACAGTGCTGCTACCAACAACCCCTGATCGACAAGATGATACCCATCTATTTCAAAGGTAGCCCGGAAAACACGTCGGCGAAATCGCGAATGTCGCATATTTTCATTTCTGACAAGGCTCGAGAATCCACGAGTTCGAAAGATGTTTTGTGGTCCATCACCCGACGACATAAAAATGTGAACAGCGGGGGCAGAAGCGTATCAGCCTTCGATTCTGAGTCCCTTCCATACATCGCCATCTTGGCCGACCTTGGTCACCCCATCCTCGTTCTCCGTTACCTTCCCGGAGAGGGATGTTGATGACCGCTGTTTGCGCGTCTATGGTGCGGGAGTTGAACCCATGATGCATTGTTAGCCAAGTATCCTGCTCCTTACGAGGACTCTCCAAGACCTCGTTCACATTCAGCAGATTCCGGAAACAGAAAATCCTTTCACAGAATGCCTGACTCCACAGGTGAAGTTCGGCAGTACGGCTACTGCTGAGCATATGGTATGGGAACACGGGAGGAATGTCCCGAATGTGCGAAGGAAACCCGCTTGCCGGTCCTAGATCAAGCTTGTGCTTTAATATCATAGTCTCAGACCGAGGACGAACTATACTGACTCGACTACCCTCCCGGAGCGGCCCTCCCGTACTTCTATCTTATAGAATGTTTACCCTTTCGCCCCGCATCGGTCGCGTGGAGCGACGTGGCCGATACCGACGAAAGAATACCTCCTCCTTGCCACCTTCCGAGGCATCGCGAGAAAATGACGAGACGGACACGACCGTCCAAGCGTGTCCACACTACGGAGACACAGTGAATATCCGAGGGAAGCAGCGCACTCCCACTGCCCTGTGGTAACACGCTCCAATCTGGTCACATCTGCTGCACCCGTCTCTGAAGGAAATGTAGTTGGTGTTCCATTAATTTACTTTCTATCTTCTGCGCATAGCATGTAGCACTTGAAATTGAACTTTGAAACATAGTGTTATGGTGAATCCGTGTCAGACGGGGGATCCGTGGCTAAATTCGAAGCAGTGAAACATAGACCGCATTTCGTACAACGGCCACAAGGGGAGGATAGTGCGAGCGGAATAGGCAGTGTATAGTACAAACGATAAGCACGATCAGTTTGAAAAGGCCAGCAATGCTCACGGTAATAACGACAGGAGCAAACACGACAAAGAAGTCCAGTCGTGGTTGAGTCATGGTAAGTAATCTGGAGAGGATAACAACCACTAGCATATAGATACTACACCTATGTTTTCCCGGATTATGCCTCTCACGATCGCTCCATCTATGACTCGGCGTGTCCTTCATGAGTGGTTTGCGGCGACAGACAACTTGATTTGGCAGAGCCGGATAAGACTGGTGCGAAGATAACCATGTCCGCGGGGGTCAACGTCGCAAGAAACACGTATACTCAGCGAATACATTCGTGTTATATCATGGCAATTATGTTCAAAAGTTGATCGTTCCATCGAGCTACCAGTGAGCTTTCCCACCTCACGGTAGACGCTTGACGCTCAACCATTAGTCCAGATTCATCAACCGAATCGAGGAATGCGCAAGGAATGGAATGCGATTTGGTGACCTAGGCAGAGGATGAGCCGAATTATTTACCAAGGCGAAACAGGACGCACCTTGACCAGTGAGTAAGAAGCTTGATAACCAGAATGGCGAGTATTGAGCACACGTACGGGATTCATGCATTGAAATGTGGATGGGATGCAAAGCGACGTGATTCAAGTTGGGAACTGCAACAAGCAGCAATTACATCCAAAAATCCCTTGCTCAATATACCCCCGTGGACGGCAGAACATGGGAGAAATGCATATAATGGGGCAGTCGTATCATCTCACGTCCGCAAGGACGATAAGCATGAAAGAGCGACGACCAAGCCGAATCCCGGGGTCGGGATGGTTCACCACTCAGGAGATAATCGAGAGAACATCGACACCTGAAGCTGAATGTACTAGGGGGTCCAAGTGTAGATGGGGCAGTTACGGGGGGAGAGGACGATGTGGTATTGGATGAACCTGTAGATGGGGGGGAGGGTCGGGGATCGTGGATATAGTACGTGGTGACCGAGGGTGAGGGTGGTGGTTCTGGAAATGGCTGCTGTCGCGGGCTGCACGCTCGCGGTGGAACAAGAGTGGAAATTGGGGGGAGGCGTCGCGACCCACCAGGAGGGAAAGTATGGTGGGCAACAGTGCAAGCGCTATCAGGAAAGAGTTCAACCTGAAGCAATCTATCCCGAGATCAGGGCAGAGTGGAAGCTGGGAGGAGAATAAGCACGTGCTCGGAGGAGTGAGGGAAGTACAGGACGCACAATGCTGACCGATTTGGTAGCGAACTAGGACACTGCAAACAAATCCAGACTGTTGTCCAGAACTTCGTAATAGGAAGGGTCTCTATGACCAACGGTGCACCGAAATGCGAAAGCCAATGATAATGTCGTCCCGACCAAGGATAGTCTCTGAGAGGGACAACACAGAGGCCGGCGCTCGCATACGTATACAGTACCAGTCGTCCTTCGGGCATACATCGCTGTAACTGAGTGGAAGCTCTCGCAGACCGCCCAAGCGAGAGTTAGATCGCCCACGCCCAATTGTGTAAGAACGCGGTTAAAAGATTTTGGCGATGGTGCAGGGTTGACTGGTGACCATGCTCCCTCAGGGGTCGTTGAGTCAAGCGGACCCCCCATATCAGGGAGAGGGGATGATCAACTTGCGACAGAGACACAAGACATAGCTGCGACTCAGTCCCCCATCCATGAAGGAACGGAATTTTCCACCATTAATCCGCTAGGAATACCTGGATGTTCTCGTGGGACATGCGGAACACAGAGGGGAGGAAATATAGTTGAGGATGAACACAAGCGTGAAGACCTATTATTAATGGTCCTCGTGCTTTCCGCTGAGTCTGAAAAAAACGGAGACCGGCTCACACCGGGATTAGGCGCCCGTATTAATTGTAAGAACACCACGATAATCCCTTCACCTCGCAGGCGGGACCCCTGACAAGTATCCTCATGTCGCGCCTAGTTAAAGGTAGTGCTCTCACACACGTTAGTGATGCCACACTGGGGACTTTCGCGCTTGTCCCGCCCTCGGACGTTCTCAACCATTTGATCCGATTCTTGTCGACATGGAGTGGTACCGAGTTGCGTACGGCCTTTCTCTTTTCGTGCTTCCCGCTCATGAGCGCACGTACTACTCAGCAAGCTATTCGCGGTAAGGCAATACGACTTTGGGACATCGCTCTGGCACTTACCTTTCTTTCCAGCTCATCCAGTATACAATGAAGCTCATTACCCCGGTTTTGCTTGCACGAGCGAAATTCCAGCATCAAATAGGTCTGCGGAAGGAGCCAACCAGCGCTACTGCGACGTCGTTCACAAGCTTTTCTGGTATAATTGGTGACTTCAAAATGTTGGGCAGATTCTGGGGTAAGCGACCCCGCCTTTTCGGCGTTGATTAGCCAAACCGATTTTATTCGATCGGACAGGATTACTCCCCATCCTGCAATGGATGATATCCATGGAAAGGAGTCCTCCGCCCACTCGCACTCTCCTCACAATCGAGCGCTTACAGGGATGGTCCATGTTGGCGTATTATCCACTGGAGCACCTCTATTATTTGCGTGCCCATAACCTCATTCCGGCTACATTTCCCTCTATCACATCACTTTTCCGACGCACCTCAAAGCGAATCCATCTCAATGCCAGCTCTCTTGCCATGTGGTCTTGCCGTGCATGGGCAGCCTATGTCATCCTCCAGTTTGCTCACTTGATGGAGGACAGGAAGTTACTACTTATGAGAGAGAAAAACTTGAGGAAGGGCAAGGGAGTCGTAGCAGAAGACAGAGAAGACCTACAGAACAATTGGGAGTCTTTCTGGAACGAGGTTGTAGCCAACTCCGCCAATTTACCGTTGGCTCTCCATTGGTGAGTTGCTTTCTCCAAGATCCGTCAATGTCTCAAGCTTCCTATAGGTCCCTCGAGCAAGGCATTTTCACCAATGATGTATGTATCTACATTAGGGAGGAGAGGTGCCCGCTGACGCATGTAACACTGTTAGATATGGCTCACTATCTTAGGATTCATAAATGCGATGGCTTCCTTCAGGAGCGGATGGAAGGCTACCACCATCCCTTCTCCAAAACTGGGCAAGATGAATGATGGAGCTGGCAGTGACCTGGCGATTACAAGTGAAAATGAGGAGACTCATTTTTAAGTAATTCTACCTATTGTTCCGCGCGAAAAGATCACAGTCTAGCTTCGTCTCTAGTGATGTACATTTCTCGATATGCCAGCCAGTCGTGGATTCCCTGCAGTCTATGTAGCTTGATCTCTGGCATTGCTCGGTCGCCGCTTTTGGTATCATGTGGTGCACCTGGGATATGCCAGCGCTTGAAATACAAATCCGTCATCCTCTGCCACTATGCCATGGATCATCGATCAGCTTTATGGTCAGGATGCCCATCGGTGTTCATATACACCATCCGTCCGCTACATCAAGCCGCGTAAAGGGTGGAACGCCAGGTTCATCTGCCCAATCTCAGCCTAAAGCTCTCGAGGAGGGTAACGTGTTCGTATCCAATCCTCCGAGGGTGTGCACTTTGGAAGGCTCGACGGAGCCTTGTAGTTGGTTATTATTCACTGACTGCATCACATGCTTCGCCAAAGTACACAATTTTGTTCTTTGAAATTTCGGATACCATATGGGTTACTACAAAGGGGATATCTAATTAAAAGTTTGGATCTTGTCCTCGCGCGACCCCGATAGTACAGGCTCAGCATCGTACTCTTCTTGGACTGCCTGCAAAAAAGACAGCATCTACGAAAATATGTGAATTCTTTGGCCGGAATATCCATTCAGCGTCACTACCCACAAATTGATGGCGCTGAGTACCCATCCTTTTTCCGGGCTCCGTCTTGAGTCTATCCTGTATGTGGAGAAGTTTATCATAAAAGTGCTGAATGGCAGTATCATTACCACCCGGCGGGGCGTGCAGAGGTCTGAAACCCTAAGAGATAGGTGAGCCACCATGCAATTCAAACTCACTGGTTCACTGCCGCGCTGTATGCCGCGCACCGCATGATCCCTATGGTGAGTATGTCAACCAGTCAGGCGCTCCCCAAGTTTTGAAGGGCCTATGACCTACCAAATGCCCCAATTGCATCCAGACGGTCAGCGTCCTGGACGCAATGAAGTTCTGCACACGTGGTATGCCACTCTTCAAGTTTGCCACTTTCGCGCAGTTTCTTCTCCGTTGTCCACGATACGTTGTCCACGATCTTTACGATCAGGGCAGCTCGACCATCAGATATCAGGTCCAATGCGTAATCCTTGGCTAATGATTGAAAGAATGGCAAAAAATATGCATAAGGATCGGCAGCTTCAGCGGCTGAGACATATTTCTTGTCCAATACATCATGCAAGAGCGCGGCAAGTGCCACAACTAGTAGATCAGGGTTTTTATGTGGAAGTGAGCGCGCAAGAGACAAGGCTGTCTTCCTTACGCGTTGGACTGATGGATCCAAGTCACAAAAGTCAAAGAGAAGGATGGAAGGGACCACAGGCAGTCATACCGTGAAACACATCGTGAGAGGGATCATAGCGTGCCATTGTGGCGACCATGAGCTCCTCCGCTGCAGAAAGAGCAAGCTGTTCTGTTGCAGAGGGATAAATATCCGAGAGCATTCTTCTGAATGACTGAGAGTTGTCGAACCCACGTTGGTTCGGATTTCGGATTGCTTCCGAGGCATAACCATACGTGCCCAGTTTGGTCGCGCATTGCAACAACACACACTCACACAATTGCGATACTCTCGAGAATTCGAAACATGGGAGCGCCAAGGGGCCCACATACCATACTATTTGTCACTCTTTTACTGTGTTTCGCGCTGACCGCACACACCGTACTCTGTTCTGAACAGTCGAAGTTAGTCGTATGGGTGAATGTCTCAATAAACCTCCAGACCACTGTACACTGCTGACTGCCCAACATGTTACTGACGACCAGGAATCCGACATTCATGACTGTGCTGCTGTAGAGAAGCTGAGCGACCTCAAACGCGTCGTGGAAGATAATCAATCTCCAATCATGCGGCAGGTGTTCAGCTGGTTATTCCCCTTTGGTCCTGGCTGGAACGCAGGTTTGTTGTTTCCAATGTATGTAATTCCTGGCACGTTCATGAACGTTCGTTGCAGTTTTGGGAACATTTTACATCAGCTCGTACGTCTATTCGAGTCTTAGATGATTTCGAAGCCTGGTTCGCTGAGCAGTTCGAACGTTTCAGGGTACCTAACTTTATCCTTGCATTTATTCCCGCGGACATCAATGCGAATACCCTCAACACTATGACTGCGTTCGCCGTTAGCTTCCCCTTTTTACCAAGAGTTCGAATTACCTGATCTCACGGATTCTGCAGACAGGCGGTCTCCTGTCTGATGTCTTCCTCCACCTGGTGCCTCATGCGTTCCTTGGCGAGCATCAAGATTCAGGTGCTCATTTTGTCATGGTGGAAGATAAACGAAACGTACTGGTTGGGTATGTGAATTCTGATGGATATATTCCAACGACTCAATATCAGTCGGTAGGCTTGGTATTTTTGTTGGCTTTGCTGCGTTTTTCATCATGGAGAAGTCCCTACGGGTTCTCGGTGGCGACGAAGGATCCGAGGGTCATTCGCACGGCCACTCCCACTCTCATTCACATGTAGACACGTCAGCCAACGCTGTTGCTTCTGGTGTATCGATCACACCGTCAGCTGATGGTCTGCGGCCCAGAGGCGGAGAGAAAGGGTCTGGGAATGATCAATCAGAACAAGTCGATCTGGTGCAACCAGGCACTGGCCCTTCGAAGCTCTCGGCTTATTTGAACCTTTTTGGTGACTTTGTCCATAATATGTACGATGTATTTTCTCCCAACTGTGTTGCTCTCATACTAATACCTTCGAATAGAACGGATGGCCTAGCGTGAGTCACCAGACACATGTGGACGCCCATCTGATTAAGTTTGTCTCCAGCATGGCTGCGTCCTTCTACTCATCCCCTCTGATTGGTGCAACCACTACCTTGGCTTGCTTTGCCCATGAGATACCTCACGAGATTGCTGACTATTCAATCCTGGTTCGCAGCGGATTTAGCAAGCAACAGGCCATGCAATCGCAGTTTTTGACTGCTATTGGTGCATTTGTACGTCTTCATAATCTCGAGGGACTTCGGATTCAGATTTTGCGCTCGATTTTGATTAGGTTGGGTGAGTGGCACTTGGCAGTAATTGAACGGTCGGATAGTCATGAATGGATTTCTAATCCCCTTTGCAATAGTACATTCATGGGCATAGCAATTCACAATTTGTCAGCCTCCGGCGTGGAGTCAGTGTCAGTCGATTTAGCAGCGGGTGTGAGGCAGGATGCTTCCGGAATCCTTGGCACCACGGTGCAGCCTGCAGACTTGGTACGTCTGCTAAGTCAGCCAGTTCGGCAAACTATCTGATACGGTGAAGGTGATTCCTTTTGTCGCCGGGGGATTTTTGTACATCGGTGCTGTTGCTGTGCTGCCTACGTGAGTCCCAAGTCGACTACTTGTGTCGATGTTCATGATTTGTCGTGGAAATCAGTCTGCTAGCGGAGAGTAAAAGCGGAGCGCAGGCACTGCGGGAGGTGTGACGGTTTCCTTCATTTGATATATTCAGGTGGTTGATGAAACTTCTCAAGTTCGGTGCGATGGCTTTTGGTGTCTTATGCATGTTCTTAGTGGCGTAAGCCATCAGACCTGTTGCATTGTGCTGCTCTCACGGTGATTGAACTATTTTCAGATGGAACGAATAGACGCGAGTCTTGGGTCTGTTCTGTGGTGGTGGTACCCGCCTGCACAGTCGTCCTTGCAAGCCAGGGAATTTGTAGAGTGTGCTCGAATACCACTTGAATCTCACCTGCCTCTGATACAGTGAAGTCTCATTGGAGTGATCGTTCCCGACCTTCGGCGCGGGGATGCCGTGAACCGTTTAAATTAGAGGGTCGCATGTGCCTGTCTTGCTTGTTTAAGGACGCTTCTGTGGCAGAAGAAAGACGCATTCTTGCAAGAATTCATCGATGGATGGATCCAGGTCATTTGCTTGATATGCACCCGGGCGGCGCCAGATGGCTGATGCCGTGGCGATGCCGGCGAACGTGCGTGCAGTGGCCACCCTGTTGGTCCGCCTGTGGTACACTGTTTAATCGAAGAAACCACAGCGTAATTTCAGACACACGACCACTTCCACTCAAAGCACTTGCAAAAGGGCTCCATTGTCTTTTCGACGCCCTTTTCTCGCTACGTTCCTCCGTCTTTCCTTCACAGCAGCTCTATCTCCCCCCCACAAATCTCTGGATATACATTAACTCGCCGCAGTGCCCCATAAGTCCTCCACAGCACCCAAGTTGTTACTTTTCAGGTCGGAATAGTCCCTGCCTCAGTCGCGACCGTGCTCATTTTCATACCATCATCAGCCCGGGGCCCACTGCATAGTTATCCTAAGACGAGCAAGTCCCCCGAAACATCCTCCCCTCACCGTGAACAAGTACTCCGCCCGTGTAAAAGCATCTTGTTCACCCCGAATAATGGGCACAAAAGGACGCGAAGTTCCTCGTGTGGTATGTTGCGCAATTCCGATCACGAGCGCCGCCCGCAAGGTGCTCGTTGTTACCAGTCGGAAACGTCAAAACCTATGGGTCTGTGCGTATTTTCCCATCTCTCTTCCTTTCCTTCATTCTCTGTGAAGAGTCATGTACCTGCCACATGCGTTGGTTCTTGCCCGGACTTTGGTTGGGTTCCCCCGTTGCCTTCGCAGCTGACCCGCTATTTCCAAGTACCAAAAGGAGGCTGGGAGCCCACAGACGTAATATTAGAGGCAGCAGCCTCGCGGGAAGCCTTAGAAGAAGGTCTCACCCTTTGTCCCTCTATCCGTCATCTCATCTCCTGATGAATGTCCTATCCCATTCTCTGCCCTCGCTCTTGCTTCCAGCCGGCGTTCGCGGCAGAATTACACGATATGTGACAACCATCAAGTCACCTTCAACAACGTATCATTTCTACGAGCTTGAAGTGTCGTCTCTAGACAAAGACTGGCTCGAGGGCAAGGAACGAAGAAGAGAATGGGTCGACTACGCCGAAGCCTCTCGAAGAGTCGCGTGGAAGCCTGAGCTTGCACAAGGGTTGTCCCTATCGTCGTTGGCACCCCAGCGGTAGAATTTTGCGTAACTGCAGCTTTGCCTTGTGTTCTGGGTGCCGCTGTGCGATTTTCAGGCTTTTCACGGATTGTCGCACTTGGAATCACTACTGAACATGTCGAGGCCGGCTTCACATTTCGTTCGACTTCCTGGGACCTGACTCCATGCTCTACTCTTTTAAAACTATACCACGATTTTCCCTTGGCCTCGTCACATCCCTCTATTCCTTGCATAGTCTGCTCTCGATGTATCACTTATACTACCATTTCATGGTATTTTCAACATAGATCCGTGATTCCAGCTAAACGAGATTTTCGTAACTAATAACCTAGATAGTTCGCTGTGCATCTGAATTACTTACGGGTCTTTCAATCTTTCCTGATGGTTGCAATAACTCAGTAAGCGGGATCATTTATAATTGGGGCATTGATTTCACTGACCTTTTTTTTTTTCGTCAGCCTCGATCCGCAACACTGTCGATTGGGCAAAACCTTGGCATCGCGCTATCCGTTCTTGAGGACGATAGAAGGGCAGGCTGTCAACCTTCCTGTTTTAATTTTTTTCCGACTTCCTTGTCACGGAACAATTCTCTTCCTCGACTCCTTTGGCCTCCCTCGGAATTCTCGATTACCGATCTAGCAGGCACTATCTCTGTCTGGTTCCATAACAGTCATCCACTCATACTGGGCCGTCATGGTTGCTAGGTGACACTTGCCTCCATGCGGTCAGCAAGTTGCGGAGGACAAACCCTCGACCAAGGTCGCATCGGGAAAGTGCGCGATGCCCTCAATACATCCGACTACACATGCACGCACCACCATTGTGTTTCCTGACGGTTATTTGACACGTAGGCAGGAGTCCTGTTCATGAATTTACTTCCTGGGACATCCGATAATTCGGCACTCAACTGAGACATCTGGGGACAAGGCCTGGTGCCTGCACCACCGATGCCGAGTGGAGATGCTCGATATCTGCGTTGAGACAAGTCCATAGATTGTACTTGGCCTGTCATAGCCTATCGATTCGGAACCCGCTTTTGTGCTCGCAACGGGTGTCGTGGCCTTGGCTGTCGTGATGTAGGCCGATGGTCTTTTATTGTGTCTATCGGAGGACGGAATGTGACATCTCCATGAATATGATATGTGCTGTCTAAAGTGTTTGAATATTTGTGCTTGGCTCGGCAATCGCCAATCAGCAAGTCACACTAATAGTGATCGTGATCGATATCCCCCGCACTATTGTGCTTGGGTCCCGGTCAGCTCTAATCTCGAGGTATGACGGGACCGACTTTATCTTCCAGAAGATCTTCATAAAGCCAATTCTCCGTCGAATTACCGTGGTCAAAACTCGCGCTTTTTTTTCTTCTTCTTTCAAATTCGACTGCTACTGTGCATCAAATTGGAGTGTTTTCCTTCAGACTGGAACGACAGTTCGCTTGACAGTTCGCTTCCATGGCAGTAAATCCTTCCCAGAATAGGTCATTTCCAATGTCAAGCTCACGTGCAACATAATTTCGGTACAGAGCCTCCTTCCTCCGGGTGCACCAAACTTGGCAGGATCCAAGTGTCGTCGATGGTACGCTGAGAGGGGAATCGCACGAATAACGCGTTTTTTCGCCGACACCGACACGTCCGATGACGGTGCAATCCAGCCATTCGTGTGTTTTTGGGTTCTGGCAACTCCCCGAACGTTCCCGGTCAGATACACTAGAAAGCTCTTGAACGGTACAGGATCAAACAGACGGGATACAACGGAACTCGTTGTGCAAGTATGCGATGAAGTGGCTGGCAAGGCTTAGTCCACGATTAGGTAAGTGGAGCCACATGGAACCCTAAAACGGAGATCCACTTGTGGGGAAGCCAAGCCACTGCAGGTCTTCGGAAATCCGCAGGTTGTCGATTCAGTGCAACCGCCATCGACATACTGAAATACTCATCACCCCACTCCTTTACGACGACACAGAAGACGACCATCCCTTTCTCGATACCTTCCACCCTACAATGTCGCTGCTGACTCCGTCAGAGTCCCGGGCATTCCAGTCCTTCCTCGATGCGGCTGCCTTTCCTGTCGACTGGAGCATGCAGCTTGAAATCCCCCATGAGCACATGCCACCAGCTCATGGAACAGAGGCACTCACAAAGGCCACGAAAGATCTCATGTCGCTGGACGGGGACAAGTGGCGATATCCCCTTGGTCCATATTCTTCTGGAGAGAACCCGGGGACATCCGTACACAGGCAACAACAGGCGCAGACCAATCCATTCACACTGTTGTACTCGACAAGGCAGCAGAGGTCCTCGGCCAGCAACGCCGATGACGCCGACCTCGCGAATCCACTGTCTACACATTCATACGGCCAGCTTCCTTTCTACCATGTGATGAATTCTACCGCGGATCCAACGCGAACTCGCGCGGATCTCAATTCATACGATCACAGTTCGTCGTCGTCATCGTCTAGACAATCTCCCGTGGATCTCCTGACATCATCCTCGTCAACTGCGAGGCTCCCGTCGTCGACAGCGAAGCGATCTCCTCCGCCTGATGCAAAACTGTCCAACAAGCGACATCGCCCTTCTACTTCCCAGAACCTTCCCGATGAGGCACAGCTACTGCCTCACAACAAGGTGGTGTTGTTGTCGCCGTCGCAGAAAAAGGCAAATCACATCCAATCTGAGCAAAAACGGAGGGCAAATATCCGCAGGGGATACGACGCTCTTTGCGAAACCATACCAACACTCAGAGAGGCGTGCCAGGCGGAAGACGATCAACAGCTTACAGATAGTAAACCCAAGAGTCGGCGAAGAGGAAAGGGCAAGGCAAAGAGCGATGAGGCCGAAAGGATTGATGGGCGGGCGGGGCCCAGAAGCGAGAATGTCGTGTTGTCGAAGAGTGAGTAATGCCATACAAAGTCCGCTCTATCCTTATCTCCTTTCTTTAGCCATCGACTACCTGCACGACCTGCTCTCAGAGCGGGAGATCTTGATGCAGCGTCTCCATGTGGCTCGCAGCGCATTACCAGCTGATCACCCACTACACCAGCTCCAATCAGACGCGCCGCTTCCACTGTGGGAGCGAAAATGGACTGGTGGGGAGGGTAAAGGCAACGATGACGATGACGACGATGACGACGACTAGCATGTGTGGTGGTTTCATTGTCTGGAAGGGAGCACACGGAAAAGCGGGAGAAAGACAGTGTTAGACTACGGTTGGCTGGAGAAACTTTTCACCTTGGCATCTAACAAACATGAGGGGATGTCTCATTATATTTCAGTTAATGGAGTTGTTTATTTCGACTACGTTAGTGTACGAGGTACAAGATGGACGTTTGATGAACGGTGTTCTACTTATTTGCTTAGATACCTTGGCTCAGTGTACAGAGACTTCTGTCTGGCCCATCTGTAGACTCGTAACTTGGCGCTGGCAGGACGTTTCAAATCAGGCATCAAATTTTCAAGAGAACAGAAACACAATGTCAGGCACCCCTCGAGAGTCCCGGAAACGAAAATATCGCACAGTACGGACTTATGACGGTGCATGGTTATTGGCCTCAATGATGCCTACTCGAACAGGATGGCCCAACCCCTACTTGGGCGAAACGGACCATCGATGGTCCAGGTGTCTGGGCTAGCTGTGTCAAGGGAAAGGAAAAGCAAACCGTTGGTGAGCTGTATGACCTGTTTGAGTCGGTGAGAACCCTCCCCTGCTTTTAGATCTCTCGGGCTAATCATGATCAGCTAGCTACCGAGCTGTGGCCAGTGGAAGGAAAGGATCAGGCCGTAGGACACCATGCTTCAGACGATGAGGAAGATAATGTGGACTTTGAAGCCCTAGTTGCACAAGAACTTGCTGCAATCAAGCGTCCACGGACAGAAAGGCGATTCGGTTGGTCGCCAGCAGTTTTCTTTTCTGTGCCAGTGTCTTGATCTCCTCTTCCAGTTAATTGCCAGACAAATACGCCTTGCGGTAAGAACGTCAACGTCGACGCCAACGCAAAGCTAATTTCGTCCAGTGGTCTTTATTTCTTGCAGGCC
>JBBPNB010000534.1:0-16023 GCA_038090635.1 Rubroboletus satanas
GGGAACTTTAGGTGGGTATCTTGGCGCTTCGCTAGCAAACAAATTGCCATGATGGGTTCAAACCAGAAGACGAGTGGGCGCATGTATGACGTTGGTTGGTCGGTAGGTCTAGTGTTATCGTCAAATTCAATCCACTTGGGCCTATCACCGAGGAAATGCATCGTGATGCGTCAGTCACAGTGTCCAATCGCCATGGACTTCAACTTCAACGCGGGAAACCGGAGGGGGGGCACGTTGTATTGACAGTCGGGTACATATGTGGCGCCATGCTGCAGTGGTCTCCCTGACCAACTCATCATACAAGTACGGTTCGGATAACGGTTTGGTGATAGTGACTTTGACAATGCGGCAACCTGAAACCACACTCCACAGCGACTTCTCCGAGATACTGTTTCATTACTTACATAGAAGAGAGGGAAATAAGGTTGATGGACTGATAAGCATATATTGTATGGTCCAGAACCATTCCCGTCCGTGATGTTACATTCTGGAAAGATACCACGTACCTTCGCCCCTGGTGCGTGAAGAGATCTTTTCTGTCTCGATACGCACGAACTTACGGCAAAGTCAGCATGCGCCGTGCGGTCGTCAAAATTCAACCTTGAACGCATTGTCGTCTCCCGCGTTTCAAAACAGCATCTAACGAGACGTTTCAGAATTCCGCTCCTGTTCGATAAGCCAAAAACTGACGGTCGTTCCAAGTTCATGTACTTTGGACATTTGGTCATATGATGCTGGACCAATAATGCCATACCTATTGGGAAGTACGCAAAGCTTACCTTATGGATGCGGCGCCTGATCATCCTCAAGGCATCGCCACGTTGACGTACAGAACCGGCATCCACGTTTCCCTGCGAAGCCCATGCGCGACCTATGTCGACACAAGTCGCACGACGCAAAAGGCAGGCCCGTCCGGTGGTCGTCGCCCATGATGCGTTTGCAGGACGCCTGAAAACACTGCTCTGGATGATCTGGTCGACAAGTTGCCAATGGTTGAAGTCAAGGTGAGCTTCGGGTCGTTGCTTGCCAAGCCTTGGGGCTGTCGCTTTTCCACGCCACTTGTGTCCAGACCCCAGTCGAAGGCTTGTTGCATGACACTCAAACCCGTATTTGGAAGACCCTTGGAGAATTGTCAGGTTTTGCTCCACAACACATTACCATGCCCTCAAATCATGCAGATTGTCATGTACGCTGTTTACAATCAAGTAATATGAGCTTCTTCAGGAAACCCACTGCCGGCGCTACCATCTTCCACACTCACATAGCCCTCTCCTCCAATCATAGCCTTCGAATTCGAGCGAAAAAAGGAAATCAGGGGTCCTTTACGGTACTCGGTAAACGCAGAACCGTCAGAACCAGTTCTAACCAGTCCAAAACACCCTACCATCCTACAGAAAAGTTGGTTCAAGGTTGAAAATACCCATTGCTTTGGGATTGTTTTGTTGTCCGAATCAAATCCATGTTCTCGCTTTGTAAGCATAGATACAACTTGAAGAAGACCTCCATGGAAGACGACGTAGGTGATGTGACCGTGTATTACCGGTACATATAGGATGATAGCACGAGCGCATACTCACAATAACACGTACGATGGGTGTAAGACAATCCGAACCGTTGTTTAGCAAGGGTACCTTCACACCAAGTCCCCAGGCCTTTGGACATCCTTCTCGGAACTCAAAGATATCGGTGACCTAGGTGGAGTATACTTTCAAAATCCGGGCTACCTGTCCAACTTGTAGTCAATGACACCAGCGTTAGCGTCCACATATGGGGCCCGTTCCTGGGATTGACGTGGGGAAATTACATTATCGAGGGAAGCCGGATACGAATTCAAGGTATCTTGGATCGCTGGGATCCTCTCCGCAAGGATAGCTTCGAGAACGACGGTTCCAATCCGGAGGTGATCGAACTCGTCAGGAACGATCGGACCCGGATAGAAAATGGTGATATGGAGTCAAGTATGAAGGTGTAGACTCGCTCGAGAGACACATATAACAGGATGGTTTACCTGCGCTCTTAAGGTCAAAGCAGCGCTTACACCTCCGCGTGCCAGTGAGTCACCCTCAGCGCCACTTACACACTCGTGTTCTTTGTGTCGACCCCTGCCAAGACATCTCCCCGTTCCTTATCCACCGACATCGTCTGATCACGATCCTGATCCCCACCCCAGTCCAGCCGCGTCCGAAGAAACTGCGCGACCCACGTCAAGGCAAGCAACACCGGTACTTCTACCAATGGTCCAATAGTCGCTGCCAGCGCCTGATCAGAGCCAACGCCATATACTGCAATCGCCACAGCGATGGCCAGTTCCTGGTCGGCAAAAAAAAAATCAACAAATCAACAACCGCTCAGGTACATTCGTGCACGACAAGCGACGTCGTCGAGGTGCACTTACAAAGTTGTTACTTCCAGCCGTGAATGCTTGCACCACCGCCACTTCGTACGCAAAGGTCGGGCTTGTCGATTTCCTGCGCCGAGCTTCTCTCCGGGCGACATAGTAAATAAAGCCGAACGCGGACGTCCACATGACGATAAAGTAGAGTATCATCGGGACGAAGATGCGGAAGACGGGACCGAGATTCTGTACGATGTGGTGACCCTGGTAGGCGAACATGACGATGATGGTGTATAAGAGACCCAGTAGTGCCAGTGGGGAGAATCGGGGTAAGAATACGTCTTGAAGAAACCGTTTCGACGTGAGTTGCATGACAGTGAACCGGGTGATCACTCCCGCCACTAGTGGGATACCCAAATACTGCGAATCTGACATCAGATCGTACACCATCGATGACATCAAGACCGACGTACGATCAACACAGAGATTGCGACTGCGCCATACTGCAGGTGCAACGACTGGGTTGAGCCAATCACGTTGATGAAGAGCACTGCATATGGCGAGTAGAGTACGATCTGCAACACCGAATTCGCGACGACAAGAAGAGCGCAATACTCGCCGTCCCCGCCGGCCAATTGGTTCCAAACCATGACCATGGCAATACATCGCGCGATCCCGACCATGATGACACCGGTACGGTACGTTGGGAGATCCGGCAACGTTGCCCACGCCAATCCGAGCATCACGAACGGACCGACAATCCAATTCAGGACGAGGCTGATTCCTATGTGTATCCAGAGTTTTTTGGACAGTAGAATGTGACCAAGCGCTTCGTAACGGACTTTGGTGAGAATGGGCCACATCATGACGATGAGTCCAATTGCGATGGCTGGACGAGACAATGTTGGGTGAACTACGCCTCCCTTACTCGATGGGACACTTACGAACAGAAACGCTATCGAACCGGACTGTGTCGAACGCAGGCTGCACACCAGGTACAAACACACCGATAAGCACACCGACGACCATGGATAAGAGGATGAGCGGTGTCAACAGCCGGTCAAGGATACCTAGCCTTCGAAGAAGGACTGGAAAAAAAAAGTTGGTCAGCGACCACCTCCCATCCTATACACAAATGGAGAATCGAACCTTTAGGTGCGCTTGAGAGGACTTCTGGGTGTTGTCCAGCGTTGTCATATGGATGGGCTGCGCAATTGCAGCTGCCCCCGGCTTGACTTTGGTTTGTGCACATGATAACTCAGTTCAACAAGTTCTGCGGGATGTGGAACTGAGCATTTTATCCGTTGCGTTCGAGCATTAGTCACGTCCGAGTATTGGTAAGTGTGAAAGAAATGATACAGGAAGTCCGAAAATATGCACAATGGACGCCGATCGACGCTGAGAAGCAAAAAAAACTTTAAACGCATGATATTCGCACGTCTCTCTTCAAACAGGCACTTTTCTCAGGGACAAACCTTCAGCTGCATCCGCTCCAAGGCTGCGAAGAGATATGACCGACACGAACGAGTCGTTAAGAGGTCATCAAGAGTAGTAGTAAACGTGAGTGGCACCCCCGAAACTTTGCAGTAGGCAGAACTAACTTCGTATCGGAAGGCGCGCCGTAAGAACCGGTCACCGCGTGTCACCCCACGCGCCAAATACATGACATGTAGATTAGTGAGACATGTTCGTTCTCATTGTTCACAACGGATACACAACCTCTCACCTTCCAGAATGCAATGGACGGCGCCAGAACTATCTGCAAGTATGCCCGTGATGTATGTTGCCGCAGGCGTTGTCGTAGCCATCATGTCGAGATTGCGCTGCCGCATTAGCAAAATGTCAAGTTGCTGTCGCTCGTCTGTCACCATGAAAACTGTCAGAACTATCAGACACTTTATGGCAGCGCGTCAGGCACAGGAAAGTTGCCGCAGGCCCCACAGTCCACAGTGTAGAATTGATATGCAAAGGTACTCAACAGATGGTATACGAGTGAACAAGCAAAAAACTATCTCCATACACTCCAATAAGATGCACACCACAAAGTACCGTATTGAGCAAGATCACTGCTTGCACTCGCTGCCCTGCACTGTCCAACTCGGGGGCAACAATCCACACTGCCGTTGTTCCGAGCGAGAAATTGATTTAACGGATGATGTTGTCCAACCATTCATTCAAACTCACCGTCTGCTGTATACGCATGGTTACAACCAGGTATGTCGGATTGAAACGAGAGCAACTCGCCGGAGACCGGAATGCTTTCCTTCGAGTGATCACGTGATGTTATGGTATAGGTTGCACGGACGATTCCGAGCCCGACATTAGCCCCAAGTTGAAGATGCATGATGCACAGTATGTCCGCGCTGTGTCAAGCGTCGCGAGGAGTGTACTACATCGCCAGAAGCTCTTGATATCGCTTTCTGTCAAACCTGTCTTCACGCGCCAGGCCTGCACATCTTCAAAACACCCTTTCCCGTTCCCCCCCTGCACGAACCCGACACCGCACGAGATCTTTCACCTCCCACGCAGTGCATCGCAGGACGAGATAAAGACACGATGTGAGCATCCATTCCTTTCCCTCGCACATCCCACGTGTCCCCGCCTGCATCGTTGGCTATCCGCATCATTCAACTCTTCCACCCTTTTGGGATTTTTGCGTCATCGACCACTACAAGACTACGATCTTGTCAAGGTGTACCACCCCGACGCGACCCATGGCAAGCACGACGTTTCGCCTTCGGTGCGTAATGCTCGGTTTCGCGCCATCACGCATGCCTATGGTGTCCTGCGTGGTCGACATGGTCCGAGTTCCAGCAGGGGTATGGGTGCGTGGGATTCCTATGAATCCCGTGACGAAGTGATGCGCGCAGAGCTTCAGCGTCGTTCTCGCCGATCGAGATCGTCACCATCATCGACGACCACGGCCCCTGACAGCGTACGACACGGGAACACCGATGATACCCAGCTCCGGTATACTCTCATGGCATTTGTGGCTGTTGGGGTAAGCCTTCCCTCCCTTGGCATACACAAGCTGCTCATGGATGACGAATCGACGCTTTGAACCCTTGAACTCTATCCCTCCTTCGACCCGTACCCCAAATTTACTTGCATGTTCACTCATTTGACATTTCGTCAGATGATCGTAGCAATGAGCTCCGTCAGCTCACACGTAGACCGTGTAGAGCGGCATTCTAAATTTGCCGCTGCTAACCTCGCCCAAGCGCGTGCAGGAGCACAGGTTTATGGTGCGGAGCGGCGGCGAAAGATACGAGAGCATGTAAGGGCCTTCCATGGAGCAAGGGAGACGGTGGATGGGAGCGAGCATCCCAAGATGCATGACACATCGAAGGTGTGGCAGAGTGAGCCACCTGAAGAGGCAACGCCAAGAAAACGTGTCGAACGATGAGCGGACGTGAACCCGAGGGCGTGGTCTTTCGTGTGTCCCTCGCCGTGGCGCTGGAGTAGATCCCGCCCCAGACAGATTGGGGTAGATTGGTGGCGCAGATCCTGGACTTGCATTGATGATAACTGCACCAAGTCCAATTGGGAAAGGTGGAGCAAGTTAGGGTAGATCGAAAGACTTGGCTCAGCTATCCTGGTCAAGAAGAAGTTGGAAGTTTGATGGTCTCGGGGTGACCATCATTGTTGGGAATCTCCATCACTAGCGAATAAAATGTTGCCACACTCATCTTCCGAATTGTTAGCGCCTCGCAAATCAAGTCAGGACAAGCCCACAGTACCATTGCTGTTTGTTCAAACTTTCTCACTGGTGGAGCATCGGACCACAGGAAACACTGTGCGAGGAGACGGGGAGGCCTGGGGTGATTAATTATTACTCTGTTTCATCTGTCAGCATCCATATCTGACTTCGAACGACCCTTTAACACTTGGCTGCACAAATATTATCCACGCCCTATGTGCTTGTACCTAGCTGAGCGCTGATCGAAGACGGTATCTGACCCAGAAGGCACTTGGGCACCACTGCGATGATCCATGTGGGTTGAAGACGTACTCTCACGTAAGTGCACTACGCCGCCAGAGTACCGCTGGTATTCTCACAGTCTCACTCGGATGCAGTGAGATAGCCATCCTCAGAATCTTGCTCAATCATCACACTTGAAGCTTGAACCTGGTCGAACCAACCAAGTCCGAAAAGGAGGAGCTTCCAACGCGCGAAAGATGCGTGAATTGTTCCATGCGTCAACGCAATTGATGAAGAGCCTGTGCCCAAGTTGCGCCCATAACTATATCGTCCCTGCTCGCTATTGTGCCTGTGGTTTTAATTAACTTCTTTGCTCTAATCTTCCCACCCGCAGGATCCCTTGGTGAGTCTGGGTTGGTCTTGGCGGTGTGAAACTGGGTCGTATAAATGTCGACTCTGGCGTGGCGTTCTGGCGTTCTCTCTTGTAGGTTGGACTATTGACGTTCACCGAACTCGACACCTCGCCATGTCTACTGGTACCAATGCCACAGATCCTGGATCCACATCTTCGGCGGCGCCGTCAGTAACGGACTCCAATGCCATCATACAACCCTCACTACACACCATCATGATCGGACACACTTTTTTAACGCTTCTCTTGCCCCTCTTGATTGCACTGTTCTACTTCTCCACCCCGCAGAGTCGCCGACGGCCGATCTTTATTCTCAATGTAGTTGCCATCTTCCTCGCTTTCACCGCGGGTGTAATGATTGACGCATTTGCTGTGAGTTGAGCACTCATGGATAGGCAGCTGACCGTACACAGTCACTGACGGACGCTTGCAGATTCATTCCATATTGTCCCTTCAAGATCCATGGCCCCCGTCGGTGCGTTGCGATTTCGACCGGTGGTCCCTTTGACACACATTGATCTCCCTTCATGCAATTTTTTTTACCTAGGTGGATATTGCCATTGGGATAATCGGTGCCTTTCAATCCATACTTGTAGACCTCATCTTGCTTGTTCGCCTCACCTCCGTGCACCCACTCAGTCGCCTTGGTCTGACACGTTTTGCTACCCTGACGTTCCTCCCAATCCTCCTCAAGATTGCTCGCCTCGTCAACATGATCATCTTCATTAAAGTCCTGGCGGATGCCGCACGTGGACCTCTTGGTCCTGAAAATATCGCCATCGTGTGGGCGACGACGCCTTGCCTGAAAATTGAATGGTCCGCTCAAATGGTGGATAACGCGTAAGTGTTGGTTGAGCGTTTCTCTCTAAAAGCCGATCAATGGTCTGAAACGTCTTCTTCTTTTTCTTTTTCTGATGGGTAGGTACGCGTCGCTTGCGTTCCTCTGGACCATCCGGGACAGGGGAAATGGACAAGGGGTCACGAGTAACATTCATCCCCACAGAGGTAAACAGATTACATCCTTTTGTTACTTCTCGAATAATTCATCGCCTGCCCAACTTGACCGACATTCGGTATTCAGTGACGTTTACTCAGCGCATGCGCACCCTCTCTCATATCGCGCTCTCGAACTTTGTTATCCCATCTCTATTCTCTATCGCACAGCTCGTTGTCGTTTATCGCAACGTCGACGTACTGGTCGTGAACGAGATCATACTCGTCAACACCATGCTTGCCGTGTTCGGTGTCGTCTTCGCCACCGTATGGGCGGGCAACGCCAGTCGACGCGAAGCGCAGATCGACCTATGGGAAGACGCGTCTCCGAAAGACGACGCCGCGGCGAAGCGCGCTCCCCGTGCATTCAGTTTTCCCGGACTTGGGACGTGGCACGTCGCGAGTTCGCCTCGGACGTTGACGTTTGGGAGTACGAGACACAACGTACCAACGGACGGCGCAGGTCCCGGCGTGCGCGCCAGTGGCAGGTTTGACTCGGAGCAAGAGAACAAGCAAGGTATGTCGTGGTTGAAGTGCGTTTACGCTGGAGTGTTGTTCAAACGTGCGATGTAGGTGTTTGGGGTGGTACGGGGGTGGGGCCCGGTTCCTTGGAGGTGAAAGTCGACGACGAGGATGTAGCGGGGTCGAGTGGGCTTTCTACTCGTACGCCGAGTTATTGAGCGTTTTTGCGTTCTGATTTGACCTCCCCTGCATGCGCCTTCAATGTTTTTAACGGGTTGTTGTCCCAGACTCGTGCGGGTTTTTGTCTGCGTGTGGTTTTTGTATTATTGTATCACAAGCTAGTGCGTGTATATTCAGGCGAGTAGGTATAGTACTTATTTGGTGGATTCGACGATACGGTCGTCCCCTTGCGCTTTATATATTCACAACCCCTGGGGGTTTACGTTCACTTGGAGATTCACCGGCCCAACACCAGGGGACGGCGTTCCGTTCTATATGGCAGGACGCGCTGCCAGTGAAAAGCAGTGCTACATGGTCTTCAACACATCAACATACCATGAATGTAGTACCTACGACCGTGCGGTTCCGATGGTGTTCTCGGGGAAGGCCGCCGCCCAAGCATGGACGTGGGGTTCGTGGGAACCCTCAGAGCGATTACATACCATGCATCCTGAATCCTGAGGAGCCCGTCCGAGTCCGTGATCGAGCTCACTAGGCCGAGGATACACGCAACGGTCATATGTATATGACACACGGAGGCTGGGATTGCGGGACAGTGTCTGATGGATGAGAGCTGTTGCAACGACCAGTATGCCCGTTAGGACGTCGCGCAAGCCAACGCGTGGCAAGGACGATGTTCGATTTCTTGTATAGGAATTAGACTCTGATGACGGGGCATGGGTTTACATGTCATTTCCAAGTATGTATATGGGGGGTGCCCCATCGTCGTGCTGCGTCAGAGCCAGAGCGGCACCACACGCGTCTCGGGAGAAGAGTACGTGGCAGGTCTATTTGCCAAGGCTGGCTCAGAGGATGCGTGGTCCTGACCTGCACGACACATGCACAGATAGAAGACGACGCAGGCCGGACCGTGTATCTTCCTTCGCCCGTCTGTGGTTGAGATTTTCGGAGAGTTGGTGTTCCGATGCGGATTCTCTCTCGCGAGGACGACGTCCGACGCAGATGGGAGGGCTGGTCCAATGACGCGACTGCAGCCGTTAGCGGTCCTCTGAACATGTCCACCGGCACCCCCGGAGGAGTGATACATCGCCGAATCGACCTCTTCACGTAGTTATGTTCAGAACGGAAGAACCGGGCCGAAGGTTTAGCATCGGTGCAGTGGTAGTTCTTGTTCGACTGTGGGCGGTCAGCACTCGAGACGATAGAGATGGTGGATGCGCGTGTTCTGCCAATGCCATCTACGCGGAGGGTATCAGCAGCGGATGGGGCGCGCGATGAAAGAACGGGAGAATTCCTGCACGGCTTCGAGCTTGTGCTTCCCTGAATGCTGCGACAGATATCCTCTGCGAAGAATCAGACCCGCGTGGAGAGCGAGAAGTGAATTTTGACAAAAATCGAGGGGACTTGTCTGGGAGAACTTCGAGGGTGGAAAAAGGACCCGAGATTGCACGACTATGAGTCGTCGACGGAAGGACCGGTCGAGGACAGACGACAAGGTCGAAGAGGGTTGAGGCGGGTAAGATTTTGTGCGTCCTCTAGCCCAAGAGAAGCTAGAAGAGACCGTTTGTACCCGCAGGACAGCGGAAAATGCGAGGCAAGACAAACATGATGGAAAACCAGTCTATGAAACGTCCTGAGCTCTTCAGTGGACGAACATTGCAGCGACAATCGTAGTGACTCACCGTGCAAATACGATAGTACGGTATTCTTACAGCTGGCTTCCTTGGAGGGATGGAAGCGTATTGGCTACATGGTGGGTAAGTATCCGCCAGCTCGAGCGAGCCTTGGACGTCGGTCGAAGTGTTGTCGGTCTCGCCTGTTTATCGGAATATCGAAGTACGGCGCTTCCGTCCTACTCGGATGGTAGTAGAACACGTCAGACAATGTCGTGAGCCGGACCACACTGATTCGCATACCGCGTTCGTGGGATCTGCTTCCAACACCTCCAGATAACGCCCGAGAATAATCATTGGTGATTCTGTCGCTTTCATGCGGATGTCCGAGTCTGTGAGATGGTCTGTCATGCTGTGAGAACACCCAGGCTGCTTGTACATTTGAACGTTACGTGGCTTGAGTGGGTGCGCAGACGCACATTCGTCCCCCATGTTTTGGAGACCATTTGACTGGAGTTTCACCACGCCCTTTTCGAGAACGTGCCGTGTTTTCTGCACGGTATGTTGCGAACTGGTATAACGTGGATTGTACACCCGTCGTGGACTGATTCCCATAGCCGGGACACGACGAGCGATCGCAGATCGTCCTTGGCAAAGATGAATGTTTTCGCCGAGGTCACCTACATAACTGGGATCCGAGTAAGAATGAGCGCCAAAGACACGAGGCACCTGTGCGAACAGTCCATATTGAGAACAAGGAAACATCTTTATAGAGCACACCACGAACAGGAGCACCTTTACTTGACATTTCGACACTAACGATTGTGTACCATTAGCGAAGATGTCGTCGACAGATACTGCCAGTACGTAGCTCCGAGGGGTGATGGAGCAATGCTTACCATTCGCTAAGACCAAACAATAGTACTTGACACCGGCGGCCATGGGGAAGTATACACAGTTGCTTTCCACCCTGATGGAACACATGTGTTAGGCGGGGGTAAGAATGGGATTCGACGGTGGCGACTTGGAGACGGCCAAGAGGTGGGGAAGCAAACGGGAACAGACTGGAATGCCATTTCTGTGTCCAGGGACCAAAAGTGGATTGTGTTCGGGACCGACGAGGGGGCAAGTGTATGGGACGGAGAGATGCAAAAAAAGGTCATCGACGTGGAGGGCGAAAACAGGGTGTATGCTGTCGACGTCTCCCCTGATTCGACCAGGTTCGCCACCGGAACTGCAACGGATAACAAAGCGAGCGTTTGGAGCATCGCCAGCGGGGAGAGACTCATTGGCCCGCTTGAACATGACAATTCTGTCCTCGGAATCAAATTCTCCCCGAATGGTGACAAGATCGCCACTGCATGCGCGCGTGGCTTGATTCGCATTTTCGACAGTCGCAGTGGCGACGGGCTCATCACACTTAGGACTGAGATATCCGAGTGGGTGGGCACTCCACTTGTGTGGTCAAACAACGGTCTCCAAATCTTTTCCACATCCTACAACAACAAACTCAGGTCTTTCGATGTCTCCACCGGGTCACAGCTCGCTGAATCGCTGACTCTCCGTGACGGCAACGACGATGTCCCCTGTATTGCTCTAGCGGCCAACGGCAAGTTCATCGCTACCTACACGCGGCCGCATTCAATCTTGTTCCTGGACACATCAACATTGAGTCGAATTGACTGTGTCATCGAGGACGATGAAGAGCTGTGGTCAATTGTAATCTCCCCAGACAGCAGCTATCTTGCGACCGGACGAGTTGATGGGAAAGTCGTTATTCGTCATCTCCACAGCATTCTCCCAGAGCTCTATGGTCCTTTCCGTGTAAGTATTTGTACATTCATAGTCCCGGCGTGTCAGATAAGCCCACGGCGTTCAGTTTCCCACTGGCACATTCCCTCACTGAAAGAGCTGTGCTGACTCCATTGCGTACGTACAACAGGAAGCTCCCGGCAAATCCAGTCCACTCGAGTCCACGGGACACGGCGAAGACAGTGAGGGTGACCCCCTTGAGGTACTGATTCATTCGTTTTAACCTCGAAGCGAGTTCTCACGATGGCGTAGGTGGAGGTGCCGTCGAGCACCCCGGCTCCTCAATTCGACTTTGACGAGGTTGGTGATTCCTTCATTTTTTTGTTTGTTTCCGTGTTGACCCTGCCGGAGCCGCCGTCCCCGGCTGCCTCTGCCAATCATCGGGAGGATGACATACCGCTGGACCCATCCCACGGCGCATCGCGGTCGTCAGATGGCCCACCCATGACCTTCCCCGGGGAAGACTTTGATGCTGCCAAGTCACCCCAGGGTCTTTCAATATTTAAAAAGTGGCGAGGAAAAAAGAGTATCAAGCAGTCGGCTTCGCACGAGCCCGATCGACTTATCGGAATGTTACCCCAACCTGCGGATCATCGAGCTCCTTCCCATTCCCCAGTGGGAGCAGCTTCCACAAACGAGCGCCCTTCGCAAATGGCTGCAGCTCAGCGCAAGGCAGTAAGTGCTCTTTTTTTATACACGACCGGATGCGGTGTGCCTAACACATCGTCTTAGCGAACGGTCGCAGGAATCGGCAGGAGGAAAAAGGTTTGTTGTTCCTCGGATTTGTATGCAGGGACTTACCACACAATGCAGGGTAAATCCCATGCAAAGACTACCCGGAACCAAGGTGCTTCTGGTAGTGGACAACAACACACTGCGGACGCAAGGACAGCCGATCCAGTGACTCTCTCTCTTCCCGGTGATGGTGGACTTCGTCATGACAGCTCACGTCTTATTAGGCGCAACAACCGAACGATCCATCTCAAACCCCGGCCGGCAGGGTCCATCTAACGGTGCGCGTTACGTTACTTTAGCCTACACTATGAGACTTACAGTCGGTCAGCACCAACAAGAAACAGGCGACTCTACCATTTCGATCAGGTTTCCCACCTGGCTATTGTGTTTTCGCTCAGGTACACATGATGAGACGCAGTGATCCAGGTGATTCCATATGTCACCTCGTAGCATTAATATAAATCCTGATAAGCCCGTCCGTGATCAACCTCGCCAGGATAGTCACTCAATACTCAACGGTCATTGATAGTCTATACACGCATGGAGGTCGGGGTTGGAGGACGTGCCTGATTAGTTACAGCTATTTGCATAAGAATGAGTTTACGTGTCATCCTAGCATATGAGGGGTGCCAGCACGATGCTGTATCGGAGCCAAAGGAGGACTAATAGTACACATATCACCGGAAAGGAGTACATGACATGTGTATTTGCCAAACGCTGGCTCATTGAAAGGATGCTCAGTCTCGACGCCACGTAACCGTAGTTTAGCAAGTTGTTGGAACATGGCCACGATCGCCTTATCTTCTTGCGCATCGCGACGGCACGTTCACGGGCCGCTTCTCTTCAAATTGTTTCTGGGCAACATCCCGTTGTGGTATGCTGTCGTAGTCGTCAGTAATAAAGCTTTGTGAGAAACAGAGCACAGAACTGGTCTCCAGAACTATCCCGCTTCATACCCATTGTCCCCATTTTCCCGAAACGCATGACCGTTCTCTTTCTGCCCACGTTTCTCCTCCAACATCTCCTCCCATCCCACTTCTTTCGGTCCCAACATGTCTCCCAGATGTTTCCTTCGCCTCTGCAGGATCTCGTCTGCATTTGAGATTACGTTCGGAAGCTTGGTGTTCCGATGCGGATTCTCTCGCGAGGACAACGTCCGACGCAGATGGGAGGGCTCGCCCAATCACACGGCTGCAGCCGTTAGCAGTCCTCTGAGCATGTCCACCGGCACCCCAGAGGGGTGATATGTGCGTTGCCGGATCGACCTCTTCACGTAGATATGTCCAGAATGGAAGAATCGGACCGAAGGCTTGGCGGTCAGTGCTCGAGACGACAGAGACGGTGGATGCGCGTGTCCTGCCATTGCCATCTACGCGGAGGGTATCAGCAGTGGATGGGGCGCGGGATGAAGGGGCGGGAGAATTCTTGCACGGCTGCGAGCCTGTGCTTCCCCCGATGCTGCGACAGATATCCTTTGCGAAGAATCGGACCCACCTCGTCCGTGGGCGGGGCGGAGCGAAAAGTGAATCTGACAAAAATCGAGGGGACTGTTCTGAGGAAACTTAGTATCGGCACGAACGTGGGAAGGGGACCTGAGATTGCACGGCTATGAACTGTCGACGGAAGGACCGGGCGGGGGCAGACGACAAAGTCGAAGAGGTTTGAGGCGGCTGAGATTTTTGTGCGTCCTCTGGCCCAAGAGAATAAGCCTGGAGACTTTTTGTGTGCTTGACCAGCAGACAATGTCGTGAGCTCGACCACACTGACTCGCGTACCACGTTCGTAGGATCTCCTTCCAACACGTCCGGATAGCTCTTGAGAATAATCTCTGGTGTTTCCGTCGCTTTGATGCGCATGTCTGTGAGACGATCTGTCAGGCTGAACCAGGCAAGTTATCGTTGGGCGTCCGATAGTACTGCTAGCGTCAACGAGGCTATGTGTGAGCGCAACCACTCAAGCTCTGGAGAGGTGCGTAAGAAGGGCAAGAACACCCAGGCTGCTCATACATGTGAACGTGACGTGGCTTGAGTGGGTGCACAAACGCACATTCGTCCCCCATGTTATGGAGAACATTTGACTGGAGTTTCACCACGCCCTTTTCGAGAACGTGCCGTGTTTTCTGCACGGTATGTTGCGAACTGGTATAACGTGGATTGTACACCCGTCGTGGACTGATTCCCATAGCCGGGACACGACGAGCGATCGCAGATCGTCCTTGGCAAAGACGAAAGTTTTCGCCGAGGTCACCTACATAACTAGGATCCAAATAAGAATGAGCGCCAAAGACACGAGGCCTGTGTGAACAGTCCATATTGAGCAACTTTGCACACCACGAGTACCTGAACCGAAGCACCTTTTCCTTGACGTTTCGACACTGACAATTGTATACCATTGGCGAGAATGTCGACAGATACTGGTACGTAGCGGTGATCGAGCAATGCTTTCCATTCACTAAGACCAAACAATAGTACTTGACACCGGCAGCTCTGGCACAGTATACTCAGTTGCTTTCCACCTTGACGGAACACATGTTGTGGGCGGGGGTCAAAATGGGGTTCGACAGTGGCGACTTGGAGACGGCCAAGAGGTGGGGAAGCAAACAGGAACTGAGTGGAACGCCATTTCTGTGTCGAGGGACCACAAGTGGATTGTGTTCGGGACCGACGAGGGGGCAAGTGTATGGGACAGAGAGATGCAAGAAAAGGTCATTGATGTGGAGGGCGGAAACAGGGTGTATGCGGTCGACGTCTCCCCTGATTCGACCAGGTTCGCCACCGGGACTACAAGGGGTGACAAGAAAGCAAGCATTTGGAGCATCACCAGCGGGGAGAGACTCGTTGGCCCGCTTGAACACGACACTTATGTCGTCGGAATCAAATTCTCCCCGAATGGCGACAAGATCGTCACTGCATGCGCCTATGGCTCGATTCGTATTTTCGACAGTCGCAACGGCGACGAGCTCATCACTATCGAGACTAAGATACCCAACTGGATAGGCACTCCGCTTGCGTGGTCAAACGACGGTCGCCAAATCTTTGCCACATCCTACGATAACAAAATCAGGTCTTTCGATGTCTCCACCGGGTCACAGCTCGCCGAGTCACCCATTCTCCATGACGGCAACAACGACGTCCGCTCTATCGCTCTAGCGACCAACGGCAAATTCATCGCTACCTACACGCAGCCGTATTCAATCTTGCTCCTGGATACATCAACACTGGCTCGGATTGACTGTGCCATCAAGGACAATGGAGGGCTATGGTCAATTGCTATCTCCCCAGACAGCAGCTATCTTGCGACCGGACGAGTTGATGGGAAAGTTGTTATTCGTCATCTCCACGGCATTCTCCCGGACATTTATGGTCCTTTCCATGTAAGTATTTGTACATGGATAGTCCCTGCATGTACTGAAAGAGTTGTGCTGACTCCATGATGTACGTGCCAGGAAGCTCCCGGGAAATCCGGTCCACTTGAGTCCACGGGACACGGTGAAGACAGCGAGGGTGATCTCCTTGAGGTACCAATTCGTTCGTTTTAATTTCAAAGCGAGTTCTCATGA
>JBBPNB010000535.1:0-16023 GCA_038090635.1 Rubroboletus satanas
GGTTTCCTCACTACCATGCTTGCAGGGTACCATGAGGCCGTTCCCCTTTTTGGGATCCTCTCCTCTCGTAGCACGGTCTCTCATGTATATAAATACCTCGGCATAGAACTTAGCTCCCCAGCTAATTCTATGCAATATACCTGCTTTCTTGGTGTATTCGTCTCCTTGAGTCTTCGAGCATCTCTTTGATTGCTCGCTACTAGTTCTTTGACGGTTATCTATCTTGGCTAACGCCTTGAGAGCGGTAGCATCGTAACAATTGTTATGTTTTTCGGACTCTGCAACTCCCCAGCAACCTTTCAGGCGTACATGGATGACGCCTTTGCCAACTACATCGCCGAAGGATGGTTGGTCGTCTACATGGACGATGTCCTCATTCACTCCTCCAACTCTGCAACACACCATGAGCGCACCATGAAGGTCCTCCAGCGTTTCCGTGAGCAGCACCTCTATCTCAAACCTGAGAAGTGCCACTTCGACCTTTCCAAAGTCGAATACCTCGGACTTGTAGTCTCCAATGACTGCAATAAGATGGACCCTACCAAGCTCTCTGCTATTGAGGACTGGAAGCCTCCCACCAGCGTTTCGGCCCTCCAATCCTTCCTCGGATTCTGTAACTTCTACCGGAAGTTCATCCCTGCCTTCTCTGATATCACTCGCCCCCTTCATGACCTCACTCGGAAGGGCGCCATCTGGCAATGGGGAACAGACCAGGATCGGGCCTTTCGGACCCTCAAGAATGCCTTCCTCAAACAACCCATACTTCGCACTCCCGACCTGGAAAAGCTGTTCCACGTCATGACCGATGCCTCCCTCACTGCCGCTGGGGCAGTACTCATGCAGAAGGACACGAATGGGGATCTCCATCCCTGTTCCTATATCTCCAAGTCGTTCGGACCGGCCGAATGCAACTACAACATCTATGATCGCGAACTCCTCGCGGTCATCTTCGCCCTTGAAGAGTGGCGTCAATACCTTCGCGGCACCAACCACCCCATCAGCATCCTCACGGACCACAAGAACCTCCTGTACTTCAAGGAGCCGAGGAAGCTCTCCCGATGCCAGGCCCGCTGGCAGATGTTCCTCCAGGACTATGACCTCTTGTTCACCCATGTCCCTGGAACACAGATGGGCCCGGCCAATGCCCTCTCCCGCCGCGATGCCATTGACACCTCCACTGACAACATCGCGACCACTCTTCTTCACAACGCAGTCTTCTCCAGGTCCCTCGACCTTGCCATAGTGGCTAAAATCGCCTCCTCCACCAAGGAGGACCCCCTGGTTGCCAACACCCTCACAGCGATGTCCCTCAGGACTAGTCTACTTCCCTGCACCTGCCCTGATGATTGGGCCTTTGATGGTTCCAACCTCACCTTCCAGGGATGCCTCTACATTCTGGAGGACTGCCAGTCTACCCTGGTCTCTTCAGTCCACAACTCCTCTCACAGTGACCACGCCGGCGCTGCCCGTACTCTCACCCTCCTCTCCCGTGACTATTGGTGGCCCAGTATGTCCACCTTCATCCGCCGATATATCTCTGGGTGTGCTGTTTGCCAGCAGCACAAGGTCAATACTCACCCCACCCGGCCCCCATTGACCCCTGTTCCTACCACCACGACCCGCCCCTTTCAACATTTATCCATGGATTTAATTTCTGGCCTCCCTTTGGTCGGTAATCTGGATTCTGTTTTGGTTGTGGTGGACCACGGCCTTACTCGGGGGGTGATTTTCATCCCATGTTCCAAGTTGGTATCGGCGGCCAACATCGCCAACCTTTTCTTTCGACATGTTTTCCCTCGGTTTGGGCTACATGATCGAATTATCTCGGATCGAGGCTCCCAGTTTGCCTCTACCTTCGCCCTTGAACTCTCCCGACTCCTCCACTATGACATCGCCCTCTCCACAGCTTACCATCTCCAGACAGACGGAGAAACTGAGCGAGTCAACCAGGAATTGGAAACCTATTTGCGCCTTTTCTGCCAGGAGAAACTGGAATCCTGGACCGACCTTCTTTCCATGGCGGAGTTCCACCACAACTCCATGACTCACTCAGCCACTAAGCAGTCCCCCTTTTCCCTAATAATGGGATACCAACCACGCACCTACCCTAAACTCGGTCCAACCTTCGTGCCTCACCTTGCGGACCAGCTCTCCGAACTTGCCTTCACACGAGAAGAAGCCAAATTAGCATTGACCAATTCCCAGAAAGTCATGGCTGACAGACGACACGTTAAGTTCACCCCTTTTACCATCGGACAGAAGGTATGGCTGGAAGCCACCAACCTCCCTATTGCGTCCAACCACAAACTTTCCCCTAAATGCCATGGACCGTTTTCCATCAGCAAAGTAATCTCCACTGTGGCATACGAGTTAAACCTACCACCCTCTTGGAAAATACACCCGGTCTTCCATGTGTCTCTCCTAACCCCCTATATGGAAACCGACGAACACGGCCCTAATTTCCCTTGTCCCCCTCCGGAACTCACCAGCACAGAAGAATAATACGAGGTCAGTCACATCATCAAACACAAAGGCACCGCCCGTCGTCGCCGCTACCTTGTGGCATGGAAGGGATACCCGTTATCAGAAGCAACATGGGAAGGCGAGCTCAGTTTGGAAAACGCCACTGATCTCTTGAACGAATATAAGGCAGCCCACCACCTCTAGCTTGGGCCATTCCCCTCATGCCACCTATTCGTTCCTCATCTCCCACTAAGCGTTGCTTCCGTCTTCACTCCAATCGCCTCCCTCCTGCTCAGCATAGAACCCTATATGCCTCCCTCCTCGACGACCCCACCCTCGTTCGTATTCTTGATGCCGCTATCTCCCGCAACCGCAGCACCACCCTCCTTGAGTTGGGACAACTCTACCGCATCCACATCATTCTCCGCCAAGTCCAAGAGAACCTCGCTCCAGTCGGGCAACCCACTATGTATGCAGCCGTGCTCGCTCAGTCCATCTCGGAAGCACGTCAACAAACCCTTGACCTCTTCTACCATGAAGGTCTTGGTAAAGTGGTGGACAAGCTTAATCCAGCTCATGTCCAAGTTATTCTCGAGCCCCTCCTCGAAACCCTCTCTCCCTCGGAACGGGATTCCTACTATCGTCACGTTTCCCAACCAGCTGTCGTCCCCTCCCCACCACCATGCAAGAACTCCTCTACGTCCGATGCAGACCCACCTCCGGTATCATCCCCTTCTCCAAAGATCTCTATGCCCAAGGTTGCCAAACTGGCAGTGACCTCTTCCCAGTCCTCCCCCTTCCTGCCAGAACAACCCTCAGGGTCGGTATCTAACCCCTTCATTCTCCCTCTGGGCCCATCCGTACAGCGCCCTATCCGATGCTTCCATTGTGGAGTCAAGGAACATCTTCATCCTCACTGTCCTTCCTACCATTGCCCCTACTGCCACAAAGCCGCCCCTGGACACCCACAGTATGACTGCCCTCGTCATCGCTGTTCTCTTTGTCAGCAGCCAGGCCACCTCGCCCCCAGTTGTCCCTTCCAAGACGACCCTGACTCTGACCCTGATGCCTACAATGGAGATTTCTAGTTGAAGTCTTGGAAGTACGGTGTCTCCCACCTTAAAACGGGGCTATTGTTACAAACCAATGATCTGGCTCTGTTCTGAAACCCTTATCCTACACTCCGCGGTTACTGTTTCGTTTCATTCTCTTTCCCAACATTGTGGACGAGCATTCCGCTCCTATGGACCACTCTTTTCCTTTCCTGGTTGATCTCTCCTGATCTCTCCAGCATCTTCCTGTGCAAACCTAACCTTATTCTTACCAGACGGTCGGTCCTTCTTCTTTCCTGTTCTTAGGACCGACACTGCTCTCATTCATCTCCGCTATGTATAGCCTCACCATGCAGTTTCCTCATTACCATGCCTGCAGGATACCATGAGGACATTCCCCTTTTGGGATCCTCTCCTCTCGTAGCACGGTCTCTCCTGTATAAAAACCCATTGGCATAGAACTTAGCTCCCCAGCTAATTCTACGCAATATACCTGCTTTCTTGGTGTATTTGTCTCTTTGAGTCCTCGAGCATCTCATTGATTGCTCACTACTAGTTCTTTGACAGTTATCTACCTTGGCTCACGCCTAGAGAGTGGTAGCGTCGTAACAGAATCCATTGTCCATGATAGCTATCACTTGAATCCAATGAATAGGCAGAAAATTTTATATTCCACACAACAATGACATTGTAGATACTGTATTGCATTGTACATGTTACAACCCAATGGTCACCTTATGAATATTACCCGTTTTCATTCCCTCCTACTTCCACCTATACTTTACCGTCTTTCCCCTTCTGATTACCTGTTCCATACTACCTCCGTTTGATGTACTGTACCATTACTCTGGTCCTCATTTCACCTCATGTTCTACACGAGGACCGGCACCATTATTCCTCATCCAGGTTTCTCTGTTATCGTAGTATGCCTCCTCTTTACCTCGTGCCAACTGGTTTCCTGACGATTTCCCTTAAGGGACTCTCTGGCCTCGTAGCACCTTTGTACCTGTATATTAAGACCCGGCCGTAGAACTAAGCACCCCAGCTAGTTCTACGTGAATACCATGTATCTCCTGGCGTTTCCCTTCCACGGATCTCTCTAAGACTTTAGGCTACTTAGGAGTACCTACTGCTTGGTCTTTATCAAACTATCAACTCTTGGTATAATACTAGGAGAACTGGTAGTGTTGTAACAGTACATACAAAATTGAATACCCTACCAAGGTGGATGTGAGGGTGAGGCAACACGAGGGGAGGGTGACACAATACAAGGAGGCAAGGATGAGGTGGCAAAAGGAAGACAAGAGCACACACACACTATGATGGTTGTGGGTGCATCATCTCGGGAGGTAGTTGTGAATGTACTTAGCTGTTTATTTCCTTGCCTCGAGTTCCAGTGCACAAGTGTGTGATGGCCGTGCTGATGCATGCATGAGTGGTGGGGTGGGGTGTGAACAAGTCGAGGGGGTGCTTACCTTTTTTTTTCTTGCCTTTGAGTTCCAGTGCGCAGGTGTGTTAACATGCTGTAGCATGTAAGCAGTCAGTATGTGAGTGAGTAGGTGCCACAGCAGAACTCACCTGGGCACAGTCATGCTAATCTGGGTGTATGAGTAATGGGGTGGGGTATGGATGAGGGGTGTTAGGCAATTATGCTGGCATGCACAGTTGCATGTGGTGGTCAGTGTGTGAGTGGTGAGTCACAAGAAAATTTGTGAGAAAACCAACATGTCACATGTTAGATAATTTAGGGCTGGCATAATGTTACCTTATTGTTGCCCCAAGTTGCCTTTGCATCACATAGCATTGCCGCACCATCTGCATCAACATTTCAATGTTTCAACTGCCCATCACTCTCACCCCCTAAGCCTTTTCCTTGTTGGTCGCCCACTCTCTGCTCAACGCGATCACCCAATTGAGTCACCCACCCACCCTCACTCTTGCCCTCACCTCACACATGCACGCCTTTGTGCTTGGGCATGTGCATCTGATGAGAAGAGTGACAACACAACATGCACAATTGCATGCATTGTGTCCTTGCTCTTCTCGTCCTCCAAGTTGTCCTTGTCCTCACCTTCAATGATACAGCATGTGCACCTGATGAGAGAGCAATGGCACAACACACGCAGTTGCATGCATTGTGTCCTCATTCTTCTTGCCCTCATCCTTGCCTTGCCATCACCCTCCTTGCACTGTTGCCCTCCCTGCTCAGCAGCGACACAGTGCACATGCCATTGCACTTCTTGCTATCATCATTGCCCTCCCTGCTCAGTAACCACACGGTGCAAGTCCTCATTTCTCCTTGCCCTTGCCCTTCCCACTCATTAATGATGTGGCATGTGCCCTCATCTCACCCTTGCTCTCACCTTCCCAATTCAGTAATGACAAGGCATGCACCCCATCTTGCCTCATCCTTGCCCTCCTGCTCAGCAATGACAGTGCACCCTCGCCCTCCCCATTCATTAACAACACAGTGCCCTTACCTCACCTTGCCCTCACCCTCACACTGCTTGAGCACAACTCTGTAAATTCACGACTGTCCTGCTGGTAGTGTTGATAGCATGTATATCAAAACATCTATTAATGTAGTCTACTGTAATTATTGCTCATCTATACATGTGATATTGTATCAATGTGTAACAATGGTAGGCATCTGTAACCAATGTAGCTGATATTGCCTACATAATTATGGCATGCACTATAACGTGATTCTGTTTTTCCTGATGCATTGTGACATGACCATGTTGTGTATGCTCTCTCTTGCTGATTTGGGACAGCTGTGTTCCCTGAGCCATCACCCATGCCTGCTGCTGCGTTGCGCACAGCCAAGTAGGATGCCAATCTCAGTTGTTTGGCAGTGCTGGCCATCAGTGCTGCCTCATCTGCCAATCCAACAATTGGATCTGATTGGAGATCAATGATAGACTAAAGAGGCAGACAATAGAGTTGGGGTTTCCTGATCAGGAAGCACAGCCAAGGAAGCAGGGCCTATAAATACGGTCTCCGCTTTAACACCTCTTTCTTTAGTTTAGTCCACTTGTATCAACAGCAGGATCTTCACCCCTTGAAGTTTTCCTTGATATTAAGGCAACTCCATCACTCTTCTATTCAGTTCCCTCGCCAGGCTCAGTGACGGCCTGCAAGATAGTTGATTGGTCCCCATAGTGGTCACCTTTGGGTTAAAACCTCTGCACGTGTTGCTCCTGCAATACTTGGACTAAACTATCATACACTATCTGGACCATAGGGTTTATGTGGAACCTCCACCTCCCCATCCCTGCTTGCCACCCCTCTCAGGGTCCCCTCACAGGTTTATCCCATAGATTTCAAGGTCTTGATTTAGACCCAGGTGTAGTTCCCTTGACAGGAATGAACAGCTGAACAGACCACTGGATTGGTCATGCCTAGTGCAGCTTCCTTTGTTGCCTCTTGAAGCCTAGTACTCCCATGGAGAAGCATTTGTACTTGCTCTGTGTCATGAGCAGACTTTCTCTGATTGTTCCCACAGAGAAGCTCTCTGTGTTGAGAAGATCATCATCCAATCATTTTTATGGACATCTCAGTCTGTGTTGTGAAGATCATTGTATATGGTGCTCCCATGAAGCTGCTCTTCATGTTGTGATCCCACCCTATCATCTGCCCATGGAATTTGGTTCTGTGTTGGCATCATCACCTAGCCAAAACTCTCATCCACTATCCATCCCAATATGTCTGGTGACTCAGCAGGAATGTGCACCCCTGTCCCTTTGGGGCATGCCTTATCCTCCTCCAACGCTTCCACCTCCCTCAACAATATCACTGCCTCTCTTACTGAGCTCTTGCTCAAGCACAAGGTAGACATCACAAAGGAGATTGCTGATCCCAGCAAATGGAACAGAGACAGGTCCACCTTTTAGCTATGGTGGATCCAGTTATATCTCTGGGTCAACGAGCAGACCTGGAAATCTGACAAACTCAAGTGTATTGCCATTCTCTCATGTTTTGAAGGCAACGCAGAGGGCTTTACACTTTCTACCCTGGAAAAGTACACAGTGGAAGAAGAAGACTATGTCCTTGATGCAGAAGGAGAGCCCACCATGAATAAGGTTGGCACTGCAGCCTGGCTATCCTGGAACAAGCTTCAGAAAGATGTCAAGGACTACTTCCAAATTGAAGTCTTTGCACATGAATCCTTCTGTGCCCTCAAGGAACTCAAATAGAAGGGCACCTCAATTGACAAATTCATTCAGAGCTTCAACAAGCTCTTCTGGGAATTGCAGATTGACTGGGGCTACAGCATGGAGATACTGAAGCATGTGGTAGACTTCAAGATCTACCATCACGTCCAGCTCCACCATCCTCTTGCAGAGGAATCCTACACTGGTTTCAAGGAGGCCTGCAAGAATGCAGGAAGAACCTTCAAGCAGATCACTTGTGAGTGAGGACCCAGTACACAAGAATGCCCTTTGTTCTACCCCTGATGGGCTCCTTTCATCGCTCTGCTCAGTGCCCTTCCTATGCACCTCCCACTGAGGGACAT
This sequence comes from Rubroboletus satanas, assembly GCA_038090635.1. Classification (NCBI taxonomy): domain Eukaryota; kingdom Fungi; phylum Basidiomycota; class Agaricomycetes; order Boletales; family Boletaceae; genus Rubroboletus; species Rubroboletus satanas. The sequence goes on from JBBPNB010000535.1 coordinate 8,032, forward strand.
TATCCTTACCATCCCTCTGGTTATGTCCCCCAACCCTGCTTCACCCCTACCAGAGTATAGCCTGGATGTGGCACCCCTATGGACATAGGTGCCCCTGTTCCAGACACAAGGAAGGGTTGGAACTGTGACAAGATGGGACACCTGTCTTGACAATGCAAGCAACCTCAGCATGTGGTACCACAGGTTCACTTCCAGGAACCAGGCTATGCCATGGCCAAGGCAGAGGCCTACTGGAGAGTCCATCTCAGATTGGAGGCAGATGAAGAAGTCAGTGATGCTTTAAAAGCTCACAGTCCATGAGTGACGAGGGTGCTCCTGGACTAGATATATGATCGATGACTCAGACTTGGGACCTGGACAACTCTTATTTATTTCAGGTATGCTTCCTAAATAGCCTGAGCAATAAGTTATTGTCACCTACTGCCTCTAAGGAAGTCTCTCACGAGATGACCTCAGGGGCCTTAGATGCATTAATTGCTCAGGCATGCATCTCGAAACCTCCCTCCATACCCAACTCTGGTCCCCTCATCAAAACCCCTCAGAACTCTGGCCCATTCCTGATACAGGATGTATGCTTCATAGGCAAGTCCCTCAATGGCTACTGTACTTGTACAGTTAAGGCCTTGATCAACTCCAGATGCATGAATATGTTTATCGACACGGAGTATGCAGAGAAGCTTGGACTTCAGACTGTGGAAATTTTGTTCATGGTCCCAATTAGGAATGCCAATGGCACTGGCAACTGTGGAGGTGCCATTATGAAGAAGATATCCATGATCATCCAAATCAATGGGCATTACGACATTGTGAATGTCTATCCCCTGCCCCTTGGCACCCACAAGATGTTTATTGGGTCAAGAAGGAGATCTCATTCCCACAGTGTACCCCAGATTGCCAGCACATCAACCAGGTGGTGTGTGGGGCAGAGAATTGGACAGTGTTACAGTACGGTCCCCATCCCTAGCCAATTCATTTTCCTCAACCATGTCCATATGCTTGTGCTACTCACCCAGCCCAGTGGACCCCCTTATCATTCCCACACTCCCCTTCAACCCTGCCCTGGATTACTCCTGGGGCAATACCTTAGATTGGGACTCATTCTCCAAGTCAATATTCTCAGACTCTATTCCAACTGACTCCAAGAGCCTGGACACTTTAGCAATTGGTTCTGAGCAGCCACCATTCACCTTTCCCATACTGCTGCTGATCACTGATCAGTTCCTTTCATCTCACCTATTATTATTATTAACCCCGATCACTACTGACTTCGTGATTGGACTCTTTCAGTAGCTATACTCAGACTTGTTCCTCCTCGAGATATATCTCTAGTTATATCTCTAGTATTCCAGTTCTACCCACCATTACATAAGCCAGCTACCCAGTACTATATATGGCCTGCTTCTTTTCATGTAAACTCTAACCTTGATCTATGCCTATCTGTGTATACATCTCATTCCTGTCAAACTGGCCCTCTCATGTTTGACATGCTGCTTAGTGCGTCTTTTGATCCTGTACCTTTGCCTTTGATCAACGGATCAAAGGCTTCATCATCATCACTCTCACCTTTGATAGGGAGAGCCCCTGTCCAACTGATACATGATTCCAGTCCAGTTTCTGTCCATCGTTGTCCAAGTTCCACGCCAGAACTCTGCTTGCTGCATATGGTGCCAGTCTGGTTTCTGCAGCTCATCCATAGCATACAGTGCCTGAAACACTCAAAGACCAAGCCCGTACGTGGCTCTCTCTGGAAGTGTAGGAAAGGGGAATGGAAAGGGAACTGAGTCCTACTCTCAATGAAGATGTATCTCTGAGGTTCTCTGGCGGCGACTTTGGCCTTTATATACTACTGACTAAGTGTACACCTGTGTACACTACATCTATGATAGGCCTCATGGAGGAGGCATGGATCAGAAATGGAAGAGCGGAGATGAAGTACATGCATGATGCACCTGGCATCAGAATGGAAGAGAAGCATGTATATGAGGCCAACACATGGTGTGGCAGAATGGAAGAACAAAGGGCACCGTGTGCATGAGTGAAGTGATGTGACCTGTGAAAGGGTGAAAGAAGAAAGGGTTCCCAGGGTCACGTGCACCTGAAGATAAGATAAGATAAGAAATGAAAAGTGAAAGTAACAGGTCAAGAAATGAGAGTTTATAACACTACCCCCCTCCTATGGTGCAAACTCTGGAGGTGCTGAGACAAATGGGACCTGGAATACATCATATTCATAGGGGTTGTACAGACTGAAGCTGTCGGCAAATAAGTTGCGGATATTCACATGAGGATTCCGTTTGTGAAAATGTTTAACTGCATCCTGCACATTGGCGAGATGGGACTTAGGCTCCCATGTATGCTCTGACTCAGGGTATCCAGCCCAATGAACTAGGTATTCAATATGTCGTCCCTTCTTTTGGCAATTGATGATATAGTTGACTTCGAATTCGCCTTCGTGATCCTCTGTAATGTGAACTGGTTCCAGCTGGTCCACTGTCTGACCAGGAAGCCTTTCCAAATACAGCTTGACTCTTGAAATGTTCACAACGGGGTGGATTTTCATAGTGCGAGGAAGCTGTAACTCAACTGCATTGCTTCCCATGATTTTTGTAATAGAGAAGGGGCTGAGCCAACGCTCGCTTAACTTCTTGGACTGCTGCGTCAAGTGGAGATTATCTGTGGCTAACCATACCTTATCCCCTACCACATATGCAGGGGCCGCAGAGCGGTGTTTATCTGCCTGAACCTTCATGCAGTTCTGAGCTTCAATAATATTATGTTTGGTGTCCTGTAATGTCTGCGACATCTTGTCAGCTAGGTCTGCAGTGGCTGGCACCTTAGAGACATGCTGCTCTACCCCCATTCTTGGTACGTAAGACTGTGTGACGTCAAAGGGGGACTTCTGCATTGAAGCTTGCTTCTTTGCATTATAGGAGAACTGGGCTAGGGGTAACCAATTGGTCCATTGATCTTGTTTTTCTGCGGTATAGATGCAGAGATACTGCTGGAGATCTCGGTTCATGCGCTTCATCTGACCATCTGTCTGTGGGTGATGTGCAGATGATAATTTAGGTTTAATACCGAGTCGTGTGCAAAGATCCTTCATAACCTGTGACGTGAACTGTGGACCTCGATCTGACATGATACTTCATGGCAGTCCATGGTTTTTCCAAACATTGAATAGATAGAGCTTTGCCGTGTCCAGGGCAGTGACGGTTTTATTGCAAGGGATGAATTTGACTTCTTTGGAGAACCTGTCAACCACAACGAGAATGGAGTAGAACCTGTTAGATAAGGGGAGATCCATGATGAAATCAGCGGAAACATCGACCCATGGCATATCCGGAACTTCCAGTGGGTTTAATTTACCAGAAGGGGCTGTATTACTCCCCTTAAACCATTGGCATCTTTCGCAACGTGAAACGTAACTCTTGACAAATGTAGCCATTCCAGGCCAGAAGTAACTGCGCTGCAGCAACTCCAACGTCTTCTCAAATCCAGGATGCCCTGCGACTGGTATGTCGTGGTGTAACCTAACCACGTTCATTCGTAACACTTCGTCATCGGGAACATATATCCGAGAATCCTTCAAAATGAGCCCATTTGGCCTGAGTGAAGCATGTAATTCATTGCACAACTTCGTAACTTCAGATTCCTTCATACTTAACACAATATTTTTGATTTTCTGTTTGGTTTGGTCACCTTCATCGGAGACTAGGATCGTAGATCTAATCTGTTCCGGCAGAATAACTAACACTCCTTTGTTGTCATCTTCGATGCCTTCGGTGTGATCTTCTCGTCTAGAGAGGGCATCGGCCTTTCCCATGGTAACTCCAGCCTTGTGGAGCCACTTTAAGTTAAATTGGGAGAGATACTGGGCCCAACACGCTTGGTGTCGGTTGAGGTCCTGTCTCGTCATAAACCATTGTAAGGTCTGATGGTCATTCCAGACCTCGAACTTGTGCTTTGCACCTTCTAAATAATGTCGCCAGATCTCGAGTGAGCAGATAACGCTTAACATTTCTTTGTCAGCAATGGGATAGTTCCATTCCTCAGGACTTATGGAGTGACTAGACAAAGCGACAGGGTGCCACTTCTCATCTTTCAACATAGATAGTACTGCACCCATTGCATAATCAGATGCGTCACATTCAAGACGGAACTGACAGTCGTTGTCAGGGAATGCGAGAATGGGGGTGGTGGTGAACTTCTCCTTGAGCGTGTCAAATGCCTTTTGCTGCGCTTCTTCCCACATGAAGGATTGATCTTTCTTGGTCAAATCATTCAAGGGGCGTGCAACTTGCATGTAATCCTGAATGAACCTTTGATAGAAGTTTGCCAATCCTAGGAAGCTTCTAACACCTTTTATGTTCTTTGGCACTGGCCACTCCAGAATGGCCTTGACCTTGGACTGGTCCATCTTAATACCGTCTTTACCTACAATCATGCCCAGAAACTTGACTTCTGTGGCACTAAATAGACATTTTTCTGGTTTTGCATATAAATCGTTTTCTTCTAATCTATGGAGGACTTCCTGCACGATCTTGTCGTGTTCCTCTTGGTTATCTGTTTTTGTAAATACTAGTATATCACCGATGTAAACCACAACAACACCATCCATATCGGCAAAGATCTTGTTCATCATGGTTTGAAATGTGGATGAGGAGTTGCAGAGACCAAAGAACATAATCACGGGTTCAAAGGAGCCACGGTGGCAGATGAAGGCAGCTTTTCCATTCATCGCCTTTCTTGATCCGTATGTTGTTGTATCCCCATCTGAGATCCATCTTCGTAAATAGCTTAGCTTCTTTAAGCTTGTTGACCAACTGCGAGATAAGCGGGAGCGGATAGTTATTATTGATTGTGTGTTCGTTGGGGTACTGGTAATCCTGTACCATCCTCTTTCAGCCATCCTTCTTAGGCATGAAGAACACGGGGGACGTCTGTTCCAATTTGGAGGGACGGATATAACCCTTCTTGAGCTGGTCATCAACGAACGCAGAGACTTCTTCTTGTTCAGCCAGAGACAGGGGGATCAATCTACCTTTCTTTGGCTTGAAGGAATCTTTGAGATCTATAGCGTGGTCCCATGGCTTGCGGACCGGCATTCATTCTGACTCATGCTTCAAGAATACTTTAAGCCAATCATGGTATTGCTTCGGAACAAGTTCCTTAGCGGTCTTTTCTATTTTAACTGGCGCTTCCTGAGCAGCCCTGAGATGATATGTGGCCCATGCGGCCTGATTTTCTTCTTTTTCTAAGGTCCTAAGAAAGACCGTCCTTTCCTGAAGGAGATAACATGAATGGGGGCAACGTGTCATCTTGACTGTGCCCTTTTCCCAATCTATATCCAGGTTGTGGGCCTTGAGCCATGTGTAACCGAGTACGATCTGGTTCTTGCCAAGATCCGTAACTTCAGCTGTAAGCTTCTCACAATGACCCTGGTATTCCACAATGAGATCTGCACAGTGCATAATATCACCAGTGGAGTTCTTGGTTCTGTCAACGTTATAAACAGGGATTCTGTGACGTAGGGGGTAAAGCGGGAGCTTCTGTGCTTCAGCCCACTTTTGATCTATAAAAACTTCATTTGCACCACTATCCAGTAGTGCTTCTGCCAAAACAAATTCTCTGTCCTTCTTATCCTGAGGCGAGACTCCCATGTTGAGCAATATCTCCCTTTTTGGATTAAGCGAACGTGTAAATACTTCTGTGATTTCATTTTCATTCGGGAATTCTTCTCGCTTCAATATATATATATTTTTTTGGTGTGGAATCAAGTGTTGGTTCAATGCCCCAACCACGCTCCATACTAGCCGAAGACGCCACATGGCTTTGTGAGGATTTAATACTATTGTTGTTGTTGTTATCTTCAACTTCTTCAACGGTTAATTTATTGAACCTATTTTTGTGTGTGAATGGAGCACCTCTAGTGTTCACATTCCTTCTCTGATCAATGGCGTCCTTCATGTCCCAGAAGTACTTCTTTACTTCATCATAGGACTTGCCGTAGAGGGCAGAAAACAGATCAAACTTAATATTAGAGTTTGCATAGCTGCGCATCTTGGCAGTGTCTTCATGTAGCTTTATGGGGTTTTCATAGAATCTTTCCTGACAGGGGACATCTGGATTAAATAGCATCTGGTTATAGCATTGTTGACCCTGATGCATCCCAGGATAAAACCTCTCATAATCAGGGGATGTCGACACCTGCGTCATTACTCCATCCATCATCATCTTCGGCATTCCAGCCATTGGTGTTAGGGGTCTCTCCCCAACCATCATTCTGGTTGTATTCATTGGCAGGCCAGCCATCAACATTGCGTGGTCTGATTCTAGCCATTTCTCATTCTTCTGGTGAGTTGTAGAAGTACCCTGCAGTATCTCTCTGGGTTGGAATAACTCGTCCAGGTGAAAGCATGGCAAATGAGAATATTTGTTCACCATACTGGACTTCGAGTATCAGGGGTCTTCCCTGAGGGACAATGTGTGCTAGGAGAGCAGCAGCTACTGCGATCACAATCACGAAGAGAGTGACAATTGTGAGAACAAAGAACACGATGTAGTTCATAATGTGTCTTCTATGGAGATAAGGGCTTGAAATGGGGTGCTGGGCCATAAGGGTGATGCTTTAAATTGTCTGTGGCCCTGCACACGAGAATATAGGCTGGCAAATGTGGCTTTCATCAAATATTGTGCTTCAAGTCCTTTCTTAGACTGCTTCGTGTAATACTTGTGTAGTGCTGTGCTTCAGCATGGTGTTCATCTACAGAAGGGATGACTAATGCACTCCTGAGGGTGTCTTGCCCAAAGAGCTTTGTCAACGTTGTCTAACATAGGTACCGACCAACATGAAACTTTGGCACGGCAGGTGAAGGTTACTGCTTATGCTCCTAGTACTAACTGTTCTGCTCTTGAACGTCTGGTTCAAGAGGGTTATCTGAAAACTTGGTTACTTGGTTCAATCACTGCAACTGTTACGTGAAGGAGACGGAACATGTGACTATGTTCACATGGTTCTGTGTACTTGTTTGCTGGGGCGACCTACACCTACTGCTGAGTGGTGAGCATCTCTACTAATTGTAGACTTCTGGTGGTGAGCACTTCTTTACTCTTGGGTTTTTAGACGTCGTTGTCAATAGGTGACTATACGAGACCTGCTCGTCCTCTTGATGTCGTAGCAAGCTTCTTCTTGCAGACTGTCTTTGATGCTTCTAACCCTAAGGGACCTAGAAGTCTTTCTTCAAATGGTGACTCCAACAGGGATACTTCTTTATCCTTGCTGAGCGTCACTCTTACTCTGGCAAAGTGGCACTACTGCTCGTCTGGTTGGCTTTGCGAATATAAACCTTGCTGTACCAGCGGCAAGCGTTCAGTGACTACAAGAGTACAGAGGGACCTTCAAATGTCAAACTTCAGAGCTTCGCTGGCAACCATTGTTGAGAGGAAGATGTAGTCAAGTTCTAATGAAACACTCAAAGACCAAGCCCATACGTGGCTCTCTCTGGAAGTGTAGAAAAGGGGAATGGAAAGGGAACTGAGTCCTACTCTCAATGAAGATATATCTCTGAGGTTCTCTGGCGGCGACTTTGGCCTTTATATACTACTGACTAAGTGTACACCTGTGTACACTACATCTATGATAGGCCTCATGGAGGAGGCATGGATCAGAAATGGAAGAGCGGAGATGAAGTACATGCATGATGCACCTGGCATCAGAATGGAAGAGAAGCACGTACATGAGGCCAACACATGGTGTGGCAGAATGGAAGAACAAAGGGCACTGTGTGCATGAGTGAAGTGACGTGACCCGTGAAAGGGTGAAAGAAGAAAGGGTTCCCAGGGTCACGTGCACCTGAAGATAAGATAAGATATGAAATGAAAAGTGAAAGTAACAGGTCAAGAAATGAGAGTTCGTAACAGTGCCAGTCTGGTTGCTGCTACACATGTACTCCTTTACAGGAGCTAGGTGTTATGCACTCACATAACAGGCAG
>JBBPNB010000536.1:0-16023 GCA_038090635.1 Rubroboletus satanas
CCTCCTTGTTGCCGTGCCTGCAGGATACCATGAGGCCATTCCCCTTTTGGGATCCTCTCCTCTCGTAGCACGGTCTCCCCTGTATATAAGCCCTTCAGCATAGAACTTAGCTCCCCAGCTAATTCTATGCAATATACCTGCTTTCTTGATGTATTCATCTCCCTGAGTCTCCGAGTACTTCTTTAATTACTCACTGCTACATTCTTGACGGTTATCTATCTTGGCTTATGCTTAGAGAGCGGTAGCGTTGTAACAAAAGAATTAGTTCTTATCTGCCGCACTCGTTACTATACGTTTGCACTACCATGGTACCAGTACCTACGGTCAACATCCCTAGGATCCCATCCTCTTGGCCAAGGGCGGGCAGTTCAACCTTCATCCCAAAGTCGGAAGGGCCACTGCTCCTATCCAGCAGGACGAGAAGACTCGTAAACAAATTTCCTCGGTTCCAGACAACCACCTCCACCCCACCGTCAGCTTCTTCAAAGCGGGTCTCCCTCTGCCAGCCCAGATCAGAACCCTTTAAGAAACCAAGATTAGGATACGGTCCTGACAGCATGGAAGGTGCTACCTCCACCACCCCATCATCGCCCTCACCAAGGAAGTCCTCCCCTGCTTCACCACGCCCGGGACCTTTCACACCTAGGAAACGGAAGGGCCCAGTACGCATGGCAGGTATCGAAAAAGACGCTCTCCTGAAAGACTTTATAGGAAGAATCGAGGACGCCAACTGGTGGCTTGGGGCGATCAAGGCCTACAACCAGCTCAGAAAAGGGAAGATGGCCGAAGGAGAGGCCATCATCATCACACTCGCCTGCTTAGGAGCAGGCCAAGGACAGGTCTTTGCCGAAGGTTACCACAACCGGATGGCATGCAACCCAGCTAAGTACAAGAACTGGTCAACGTTCGAAACGGAATTCGCCACGACCTTTTCTTCAGTTGGAGAAGCCTGGAACACAAGGAGAAAACTCAAGAACCTATGGATGGAGGGAACCTCGGTCAAAGCCCTCGCCAACTACAACAACCGGTTCTCCCTGCTAGCCGGTATATCAGAAATCACCCAACAAGAAACCCTCTGTGACTCCTACGTCACTGGACTCCCCTTCGACCTTGCCTTGAAACTGGCAGTCGGACCCACCCCTACCACAGTAAAAGCCTGGCAGTCAGCTGCCAGCACCCAAGTACAAAACCGAGAGGACTTAACAAACCTCAGACGGTGTTCTCGGACTCCTACGTCCCAGAACAAGAAACCCAGTCAAACTCCCTCCGAACACTGTCATGCCACAACGACCACCCCGGTCGTCGATGAACTCTCCTCCTACCTTGCCACCCTGGCCAAGACCTACCCCCCCAGTGAGATCCGTTGCTCAATCCAGAATGGACTTGCCATGAAGCCCTTGAAACTGTCCCCGGTAGAAAAGGCGGAACGGATCTGCCTCGTCAGAAAAACCTCGGACTCTTGGGAGAAGGGCCTCACCACTTCCTCTAACTTCCCCTCCATCCCTACGGTCGTCATACCTAAGGAAGAAAAGTCGATCTTCATCCCTCTCAGTCTCTCTTCCCCCTCTAGCCAGAACATCATATCTACCCCTGCCCTTGTCGACTGCGGCGCCACCGCCTGCTTCGTTGACTATGCCTTCGCCAAACGGCATAACTTTCCCCTCACCTGTCTCTCTCAACCCCGTCGCGCCTTCAATGTAGACGGCACCAAGAACAAAATGGGGCAGATTAAGTTCAAGACACAACTCCACATCTGGGTGGACGACGACGAAACCGACCAAGACTTCCTCATACTCTCCAGCGGGAAGCATCAGAATGTCATCCTAGGAATGATGTGGTTAATGGCCAGGAACCCCATCATCGACTGGTCCACACGCAAACTCACGGTCTCAGCCAAGACCACCCCTTGGAAACAGAATGGGCAGGAAGCCCTCAGACAACGGTATCTCCTACGGTACCTCAAGCATGATGTCAACAACAAACTCGCAGCCAAGCTGCTCAAGAAGTTCAATGCTCTTCCGGAAGCGGTCCAGAAAGTAACCCTCTCTACCACCCTCGCACAGGAAAGCAAGCACATCACCACGGAAGTGCCAGAACAGTACCCGCAATTTATGGACGTCTTCGCAGATGAAGAAAACACGGAACTACCCCCCAAGTGGCCCTTTGATCACGAGGTTCGACTACTCCCTAGCTTCGTTCCCAAACGCGCCAAGAACTACTCCCTCAACCCAGAGGAGCTCAAGGCCTGTAAAAAGTTTGTCAATGAAAACCTCGCCAGCGGAAAGATCCAGCCTTCCAAATCCCCTCAAGCCACTCCCTTCTTCTTTGTCCAGAAGAAGGATGGAAAACTTCGTCCCTGCCAAGACTACAGGTACATCAACTCGCATACGGTCAAAAATGCATACCCCTTACCCCGGATCAACGATTCCCTGGACAAATTGAAGGAATCATCAATCTTCACCAAACTCGATGTGCGGTGGGGATACAACAATGTCCAGATCAAGCCGGAGGACCGCTGGAAGGCGGCCTTTGTAACCCCCTTTGGGCTATATGAGCCCACAGTCATGTTTTTCGGTCTCTGCAACTCCCCAGCTACCTTCCAGGCATACATGGACGATGCCTTCGCCGACTACATCACCGAAGGATGGTTAGTCGTCTATATGGACAACGTCCTCATCCACTCCTCTGACCCTGCAACCCACCACGAGCACACCATGAAGGTCCTCCAACGTTTCCATGAACAGCACCTCTATCTCAAACCAGAGAAGTGCCACTTCGACCTCTCCGAAGTCGAATACCTCGGACTAGTAGTCTCCAACAACTGCATCAAAATGGACCCCACCAAGCTCTCTGCCATTGAGGACTGGAAGCCTCCCACCAGTGTTTCGGCCCTCTGATCCTTCCTCAGTTTCTGTAACTTCTACAGGAAGTTCATCCCCGCCTTCTCCAACATCACTCGCTCCCTCCACGACTCTACTCAGAAGGGCGCAATCTGGCAATGGGGAACAGACCAGGATCGGGCCATCTGAACCCTTAAAAACGCCTTCCTCAAGCAGCCCATACTTCGCACTCCTGACCTGGAGAAACCCTTCCATGTCATGACCGACGCCTCCCTCACTGCTGCTGGGGCAGTACTCATGCAGAAGGACGCAAACGGGGATCTCCATCCCTGTTCCTATATCTCCAAGTCGTTCGGACCGGCCAAATGCAACTACGACATCTATGATCGCAAACTCCTCGCGGTCATCTTCGCCCTTGAAGAGTGGCACCAATACCTTTTCGGCACCAACCACCCCGTCAGCATCCTCATGGACCATAAGAACCTCCTGTACTTCAAGGAGCTGAGGAAGCTCTCTCACTGCCAGGCCCGCTGGCAGATGTTCCTACAGGACTACAACCTTTCGTTCACCCATGTCCCTGGAATGCAGATGGGCCCGGCCGATGCCCTCTCTCGCCGCGATGCCGTTGACACCTCCACCGACAACGTTGTGACCACTCTTCTTCCTGACGCCATCTTCTCCCAGTCACTCGACCTTGCCATCGTGGCTAAAATCGCCTCCTCCACCAAGGAGGACCCCCTAGTTGCCAATGCCCTCACCGCGATGTCCCTTGGGACCAGTCTACTTCTCCATGCCCACTCTGATGATTGGGCCTTCGATGGTTCCAACCTGACCTTCCAGAGATGCCTCTATATTCTGGAGGACTGCCGGTCTACCCTGGTATCCTCTGTTCACACCTCCCCCCACGGTGACCATGCTGGTGCCGCCTGGTCCCTTGCCCTCCTCTCCCATGACTATTGGTGGCCCGGTATGTCCATCTTTATCTGGAAGTTTATCTCTGGGTGTGCTGTTTGCCAGCAGCACAAAGTTAATACCCACCCCACCTGGCCTCCGTTGACCCCTGTTCCCACCACCGCGACCCGCCCCTTTCAACACCTATCTATGGATTTAATTTCTGGCCTCCCTTTGGTCAGTAATTTGAATTCAGTTTTGGTCATGGTGGACCATGGCCTTACTCGGGGGGTAATTTTCATCCCTTGCTCCAAGTCGGTATCGGCAGCCGACATCACCAACCTCTTCTTTCGACATGTTTTCCCTCAGTTTGGGCTACATGATTGAATCATTTTGGATCAAGGCCCCCAGTTTGCCTCTACCTTCGCCCTTGAGCTCTCTCGACTCCTCCACTATGACATTGCCCTCTCCACAGCCTATCATCCCCAGACAGACGGAGAAACTGAGCACGTCAACCAGGAATTAGAAATGTACTTGCACCTTTTCTGCCAGGAAAAACCGGAATTCTGGACCGACCTCCTTCCTATGGCAGAGTTCCACCACAACTCCATGACTCACTCCGCCACTAAGCAATCCCCCTTTTTCCTGATGATGGGATACCAGCCATGTGCCTACTCTAAAATTGGCCCAACTTTCGTGCCTCACCTTGCGGACCAGCTCTCCGAACTCACCTCTGCACGAGAAGAAGCCAAATCAGCACTAACCAATTCCCAGAAAGTTATGGCCGACAGACGGCACGTTAAGTTCACCCCCTTTACCATCGGACAGAAGGTATGGCTGGAAGCCACTAACCTCTCTATTGCGTCCAATCGCAAACTCTCCCCTAAACGCCACGGCCCCTTTTCCATTAGCAAGGTCATTTCCGCTGTGGCATATGAACTGAACCTTCCACCCTCTTGGAAAATACACCCGGTTTTCCATGCGTCCCTCTTAACCCCATTTACCGAGACTGACGAACACAGCCCCAACTTCCCCCGACCTCCACCGGAGCTTACTGGCACCGAAGAAGAATACAAGGTCAGTCACATTGTTAAACACAAAGGCAATGCCCAACATCGCCATTACCTCGTGGCCTGAAAAGGCTACCTGTTATCAGAAAGCACTTGGGAAGGAGAACTCAGTTTGGAAAATGCCACTGATCTCCTGAACGAATATAAGGCAGCCCACCACCTCTAGTTTGGGCCATTCCCTCATGCCACCAATTCGTTTCTCTTCTCCCACTAAGTGTTGCCTCCCTCTTCACTCCAATCACCTCCCTCCTTGACAACCCCACCCTCGTTCGTATTCTTGATGCCGCTATCTCCCGCAACTGCAGCACCACCCTCCTTGAGTTGGGACAACTCTACCGCACCCACACCATTCTCCACCAGGTCCAAGAGAACCTCACCCCAGTCGGGCAACCCACTATGTATGCGGCCGCGCTTGCTCAGTCCATCTCAGAAGCACACCAACAGACCCTTGACCTCTTCTACCATGAAGGTCTTGGCAGGGTGGTGGACGAGCTTAACCCAGCTCATGTCCAAGTTATTCTCGAACCTCTCCTCGAGACCCTCTTCCCCTCTGAATGAGATTCCTACTATCGCCACATTCCCCAGCCAACGGTTGTTCCCTCCCCACCACCACACAAGAATTCCTCTGTGTCAGATGCAGGCCCACCTCCGGTATCTTCCCCTTCCCCGAAAGTCTCTATGCCCAAGGCCACCGAACCGGTGGTGACCTCTTCCCAGTCCCCTCCCTTCCCACTAGAACAACCCTCGGAGTCAGTATCTAACCCCTTTGTCCTCCCTCTGGGCCCATCCGTATGGCGCCCTATCCGATGCTTCCACTGTGGAGTCAAGGGACATCTTCGCCCCCACTGTCCCTCTTACCATTGCCCCTACTGTCACAAAGCTGCCCCCGGACACCCACAGTATGACTGTCCTTGTCATCGCTGTTCTCTCTGTCAGCAGATGGGCCACCTTGCCCCCAGTTGTCCTTTCCAGGACGATCCTGACTCTGACCCAGATGCCTATAATGGAGATTTCTAGTAGTTGAAGTCTCAGGAGTACAGTGTCTCCCACCTTAAAACGGGGCTATTGTTACAAACCAATGGTCTGGCTCTAATCCCTAACCCTTATCCTTTATCCCATGGTTATCGTTTTCCTTTTGTTTTCTCTTCCCAACCTTGTGGACAGGCATTCCACCCCTACGGACCACCTTTTCCTTTCCTGTGTTGATCTCTCTAGATCTCCACAGCATCTTCCTGTATAAACCTAACTCTATTCTTACCAGACGATTGGTCCTTCTTCATTTCCTATTCTTAGGACCGACACTGCCTTGATTCATCTCCGTTATGTATAGCCTCACCATGAGGCCTCCTTGTTGCCGTGCCTGCAGGATACCATGAGGCCATTCCCCTTTTGGGATCCTCTCCTCTCGTAGCACGGTCTCCCCTGTATATAAGCCCTTCAGCATAGAACTTAGCTCCCCAGCTAATTCTACACAATATACCTGCTTTCTTGGTGTATTCATCTCCCTGAGTCTCCAAGTACCTCTTTGATTACTCACTGCTACATTCTTGATGGTTGTCTATCTTGACTTATGCTTAGAGAGCGGTAGCGTCATAACATTCATGGCACAGCAGCTTTTTCTTTGTCACCTTATAGTTTCCTTCACCAGAGGAAACAGAATGACTTGTATTTGCCTTGCATGGGGCAGCTGTCTCTGAATGCTGTGAAGGGAACAACATCACAAATTGAGACTGCATAAATTCAGGTAGACAGGGGATACAGGTATTGATGAACCCTTGAACAGTGGGTTCAACAAGCCCTGCAGTTACTACTTCTAGGTGCTCAGCTATTGCTTGGTCTATGACAGACTGAAATGTTGCAGAAAGCTACAAAGATCTGGCAGATGTGATATGAGGAGATGACAGAGGAAGAGATGGCAGAGGGTCTTGATCCATTTGGGCACTGCCCATCTGGAATGGGAGGATCATCTGGTGCAGGACATCAGGGATGCAAGACATCACAGAGGGACAACCTACTTGTGTCAGAATTTGTGGGATAAAGTTTGTATTCATCTGAAGGGATTCTGGATCTGAACAGTTTAATGAGGAAAATGTTTCATTTATTGGAATGAAATCTGTCTGCAAGGGGGGGTCAGCTAGTGGCAGAGGACCTGGAATGAGTTGTGCTAGTGGTTGTATCTCTAAGCTGGAGACTATGCCACTATGGTGAAAGAAAAGATTGTGTGTTTTTGAGGAACGTGATCGCTGATGGGGAGTCTTGGCAGAAGAGTAAAAGAATCAATGTTTCCAAGGTCTGAGGGATCAAGGATTGTGGTTTCTGTGGGCACTCTCGTGGGCCTGACCAAGGAAGGTGGAATGTGATAAATGGGTGAAATATTGCAAGGCATTGATGTTGTGACTGTTGGGGCTTAGTGGTGGGCTAGATGACTGAGAGAATGGTGGGGAATGTTCACAACATTGGAAATAGTAAATAAGGGGGTCTGAATGAGAGAAAAGACTTCAACCCACCAGGGGAGTATGGCTACTGTGGGGAGCCTCACCAGCCAGTGTTCCATTGTCAGCAGTGGATGAAGTAGGGATGGAACTATCCTCAGAAATGATTACCTAAGACCTAAAATGAACATAAGGCCTATATGGCACAGAGCAGGTAGTGTCAGAGGAAGTCATTGCTTGCACCTGAATAGAAGCTTGATGATCTGGGACTATTGGGGTGTGAACAAGGTGCTGGCCAAAGCCCACTCCATACCTTGTAAATTCCTCTAACCTGTGAGAAATTGAACTTCCTTGTTGCAAGTAATGTATAGTATGCTTACCGTGTGGGTTATTTTCTCAAGAGCTTGCATTGAGAATTCAGTTGAAGATGGCAGCTCTGGATCTTTAATGTGTGAGATGCTATAGGTAAAAAAGGAGGAGAACCTATGGAGGACCAACTGTATAAATTATAAAAATGATGGCCAACAATTGAACGGAGGAATATACCAATCACATATCAGTGCAAGGTAATCAAAGATGGAGAAAGAATTCAGATATAGACATAATTAACAATTGCAGATGACTGATAATAATGGAATAAAGAATATCTCAGTGATGAGCAGATGTCTAATAGACAATTGAGAATGTAAGGGATGCACCAGCAATCATCACGAAGCACAACGACCGCCAACAGGGGTACATTGTTTCTGCATTTTTGTTATCCTCTAAATTTGTATTCCTATTCTAAAAGGGATATCTCAGTGAGCAGACAATGTTCAACAATTGAGAACATAAGGGACACACCAGCAAATTGTTGCAAGGCATGACAATCAACCAACAAAGGGTACATTACTTGCATGTTTTTGTTCACTTTTAAGTCTTGATTTCTATCCTTAAACTACTAGGTTACTCATTCTGATAATACATGATAACTAATAACTAGAGTGGTCTAGGGTGGCATAGTGCCACCCTAGACTGCTGTGTAGAGGAGATGGTACTTGACAAAAAGTGAAAGAGTTGTGTGTGTGAAGATTCCCCCTATAAATAGTATTTGGTGGTAATCAGCACATGATGCCCTCTTTTGAATAGGTACATCAGTCATTGTCCAAGTTCACCAGTGGCATGTGACTATGTGATGACCATTGCTGAATACTATTTAAGAGCTGCATTTTCACACGCACAAGTCTTTCACTTCTCCCATCAACCTATGCCACTATTTGTGCTGCAACTAGCCTACCTTTCCTTAATATGCTGCCAATTTAAAACATTTATATCCATTAGTATGTGGTTGGTGTAATTGTAGTAGAAAAAGCAAAGAGAGAGCCAAATGCAAACATATCTGTAGGTCATAATCATATTGCCTGATATGTGAATAATAAGAAATCAGTGATAGATACAGTCCCTGGTGGTATCCATTGGTGTAGGTTGCCTCATGACCTCTATTGTTATCCGTTGCTAATCACAAGAATTAACAGGTCATAAGAATTAATAGAAGGTATGATAGGTGCTCATTATGTGTTATCATAATAGACAGACAAAGGTAAAGAGAAAAAAAAAAAAATCAATGTAAGAAAATTGTTGTGAAGGTTGTTGTGACCATTGCTTATAATGGACATTAATCTAGATTTGTATAGGTCGTCCACATGGACCTGAACATGGCTGTCCCCATTGATATATGTATGCTGCCTGTGATCTCTATGATTGATGTTCCTGATCAAAACAGGTATAAAGTCTGAACCACTTTAGTGAATCTGGATCAGGATTTTTATCACACCATGAAGCTAGAAAGCTCATGCCGTAAGTTCTTTTCTGCCCACCACCTTATCTATTGTCGGTACCCTCATTCCCATGTCTCCATCATTTGTTCCTTGTGAAGTCATTACGGATATACTTTTGATGTACAGTAAGATCTATGCTTTTGACACACAATAACCCTTCACTGATATTTGAAATAGTGTGGCAATGACTCCCAGGGGGAATCCTCACATGATACTACTCCCTTGTTGCCGCCCTCTGCTCTACTCTCCCTCTGAACTTGGTCCCCCACCACCCCTGTTAGTTGGATAACTAGGATGGATGGTGGGAATGTGCATTTTGACCCTTCTTCAACCCAAGCAGTGATGTTACCTGTAAGTTCATTATATTTGCCTTCATTGTGGTATCAATCATCACTTTCAGCAGATTGAACTTGTATCTGTTATCCAAAGGGCCTTTGAAAGGCAATTCAACAGATAATTTACACTGAACATTTTCTAGAATGTGAAGTTAAACTGCTTGATGCTGTAGTATGTGATGAGATTGAAATACAGGTGGAGCATGCAATTAGAATGGTGCTAATGGAAATCATGGGTGCTGAGGATGTGCCAGTTCCCACTGCTAACTTAATGTTATCAGATGAAGATGTCTCCATTGTTACAACCCAACAATCGCCCTACGACTACTATCCATTCTCGTTCCCTCCTACTCCTACCTTCACCTTGCCGTCATTCTGTCTCTGATTACCATAAGCAGCCAGCGCTCCCGTGCTTCGGACTGATAACTAGCTCCGTACTGCCTTCGTATGATGTACCATTACACTGGTCCTTGTTTCGCCTCGTATTCTACATGAGGACCGGCACCATTATTCCCTATCCAGGTTTTTCTGTTATCCCAGTATGCCTACCGTTTACCTCGTGTCAACTGGTTTCCAGACGAGTCCCCTTAAGGGAACCTCTGGCCTCGTAGCACCTCTGTACCAGTACATAAAGACCCAGCCGTAGAACTAAGCACCCCAGCTAGTTCTACGTGAATACCATGTATCTTCTGGCATTCCCTCTTTGGATCTCTATAAGACTTTAGGCTACTTAAGAGTGCCTACTGTTAGGTCCTTTGTTTAAACTACCAACTCTTGGCATTACGCTAGGAGAACTGGTAACGTTGTAACAAAAGAACTAGCTCCCTTTAAAGGAACTGCAACCCTACTACATTGTTGCCCACCATTTCCAACCTACAGGAAATCCTCCAGGATCCTACCCTCTCGGCCAAGGATAGACAGTACTACCTACACCAGTTAAACTAAGAAAGGGGCGCTGCCACTATCAGGCAGAACAAAGCATCCCGATCTTGCCGATCTTGAGTCATCGCCCCACCTTCTGATTCCTCCGACGAACACTTTGTCTCCCCTTCCCCTACTCCTACCAGACAACCAGGCCCCTCATCTACCTTTAACCCTACCCAATCCATAAGACCACCCTCTCCTTCTCAACCTGATGTCCACCTACCCGGACCAGATTCAGATGATGACTATGACTCCGATGCATCTGATGATATGGGAAAAGAAGCTCTTTCCAAAGACTTTTTGGGAAAAATCGAGGATGCCAACTGGTGGCTCAAGGCGATGAAAGCCTACAACCAAATCAAGATGGCCAAGCTGACGCCCGGAGAGGCAGTCGCTATCACTCTTGCTCGCATGAGCGAAGGACAAGGGAAGATCTTTGCTGAAGGATATTACAACAAACTCGCCGAGGACGCAGCTACTTATCAAAAGTGGGAGACCTTCGAAAACGAATTCACCACCACTTTCTCCTTCAAAGATGAGGCAAAGGATGCTCGTCGACGTTTGAAGGCAATCAGAATGAGCTCAATCTCTCCTGAAGCCCTGAAGAACTACAATATCAAGTTTTCCCTCCTGTCCAGACTCTCTGGTATTAGCCAACCAGCAGTCTTGTGCGACTACGACGTCGCAGGACTCCCTTACGAACTCACCTCTCACCTCGCCGTAGGAACAACGCCAACTACCCTTCAAGGATGGCAAACTGCGGTGTCCAACCAAGTACAAAACTACAAAATGCTTCATGACTTGAAGAAGGGGTCTTACCACTCTCCCCGAAAAGATCCTAATGCTATGGACGTCGACTGGATCTGCCTGACCAGACCTGAGCGTGCTCGCCACAATCGCGAGCGAAGATGCCACGTCTGCCATAAAGTAGGGTGTTCCAGCCGAAACCACCCAGGCCACCCAGCCTACAAATCTAAGCCCTCTCCTCCACCCAAGAAAACCCGTATAGTCCAAACCATTCCAGATGCATCAGATGACCTTGACACCTATATCCCTAAGCTTGGACCTACCGCTGATCGAAAGGAAGTACTACGCATTCTGAAAACCTGTTATGATGAAGATGCTGAGGAACCCCACACCGAGTCAGGAATAGAGGAACAGGTCAATTGGGTGATAGTGGACTCAGATTTTTGAAACGGAGACTTGGGACAACGTCGAGTTCTCCATCATTGCCCACTGTAATTGTACCTAAAAGTGAGAAATCTATATTCGTTCCCCTCTCCCTCACTCCCTTGGGTAGCAAAAACGTTGTATCCACCCCCGCCTTGATCGATTGCGGGGCAACTGCATGCTTCATCGACTATTCCTTCGCTCACCGACATCATCTCCCCTTAACCAGACTGTCACAACCTTACATCGCATACAATGCAGATGGCACCGAGAACAAAATGGGACACATTAAGTTCAAAACCCGTCTCCACATCTGGATTGATGATGACAAAGAAGACCGGGACTTCCTCGTCCTCTCCAGTGGAAAACATCAGAATGTTATTCTCGGAATGTCTTGGCTCACTGAACGAAATCCCTCAATCAACTGGGCAACTCATTCAGTTTCGGTAAAGCCCTCAACCTCCCCGCACAAGAGAAACGGACTTGAGACACTGGGCCAACAGTATCTTCTCCGATATCTCGATCACGATGTTGATAATCATCTAGCCCACCTTCTCCTGGACCGCTGGTTCTCCCGCCTACCTGAACGAGTACGAAAAGTCACTATCTCTACCACTTTAGCACAAGAAGCCGCGAACCGTTCTACCAGTATACCCAAAACGTATCAAGGCTTTCACGATGTCTTCATTGACAAAGAAAGCACGACTCTTCCTCCGTCTCGCCCCTTTGACCATGGGATCCAACTTCTCCCAAGTTTTGTTCCTAAACGGGCCTCCAACTACTCTCTGAACCACGAGGAGCTTGCTGCCTGTCGAAAGTTCGTCCAAGAGAATCTGGCTAATGGCAAAATTCAACCGTCAAAATCCCCTCAGGCTGCCCCCTTTTTCTTTGTCCAGAAAAAGGATGGAAAGCTACGACCCTGCCAAGATTACTGCTATATCAATTCTCATACGGTGAAAAACGCTTACCCCCTTCCTCGGATCAATGACCTCTTGGACCAGCTGAAAGGGTCCTCAATCTTTACAAAGCTAGATGTTCGCTGGGGCTATAATAACATCTTGATTAAACCAGAAGATCGTTGGAAGGCCGCCTTTGTTACTCCCTTTGGGCTGTTCGAGCCCACTGTCATGTTCTTCAGTCTGTGTAATTCCCCTGCCACTTTCCAGGCCTACATGAATGACGCCTTCGCGGATTTCATTGCTGAAGGATGGCTGGTCGTCTATATGGACGACATCCTTATTCATTCTTCTGACCCCTCCACCCATCACGATCGCACCCTCAAAGTTCTCCAATGGTTTCGGGAGCAATACCTCTACTTGAAGCCTGAGAAGTGCCATTTTGACCTCCCTGAGGTCAATTATTTGGGACTAGTAATCGCTCATGACCACATCAAGATGGATCCCACCAAGCTCTCAGCGATCGAGGACTGGAAACCCCCCACCAACGTCTCTACCCTGCGTTCCTTCCTGGGATTTTGCAACTTTTATCGCAAATTTATTCCAGCGTTCTCTGACATTACCCGCCCCCTCCACAACCTTACCCGGAAGGGCGCCCTGTGGCAATGGGACACCGACCATGAGCGGGCCTTTTGCACCCTCAAGAACGCCTTCCTCCACCAACTGGTCCTTTGCACCCCGGATCTCTCTCGCCCTTTCTTCGTCATGACTGACACTTCCCTGTCTGCGGCCAGGGGTGTACTTATGCAAAAGGACGGCAATAGTGACCTCCACCCTTGCTCCTATATCTCCAAGTCTTTTAGTCAGGCCGAACGGAACTACGACATCTACAATCAGGAACTCCTCGCTGTCATCCTCGCCCTGCAGAAGTGGCAACATTACCTTCATGGCACCGGTCTCCCGGTCTCCGTTCTCACCGACCACAAGAACCTCTTATACTTCAAACAACCCTGTAAACTCTCCCATTGCCATGCCCGTTGGCAAATGTTTCTCCAGGATTATGACCTTGTTTTCTCCCATGTTCCCGGGTCTCAGATGGGTCCAGCTGACGGTCTCTCTCGTCGTCATGTTGTCGACACGTCCGGCGATAACGCCGCCCTCCAACTCCTCCCTGACTCCATTTTTGCTCGATCTTTGGATCTTGCCATCATCGATAAGATTGCCTCCTCTTCCCGCTCTGACCCATTGGTCGCTTCCGCCCTCACCGCCATGTCCTTGGGCACCAGTCTTTTCCCTCGCGCCCGTCCCGATGATTGGGCCTTCGATGGCTCTCGTCTCACCTTCCAGGGCTACCTCTACATTCCCGAGTCTTGTTGCTCTACCCTCGTCTCTTCCATTCACAATGCTCTCCACAGGGGCCATGCTGGCGCCGCTCGTACCCTGGCTCTCTTGTCACACGACTACTGGTGGCCTGGTGTTACGACGCTACCGCTCTCTAGGCGTGAGCCAAGATAGATAACCGTCAAGAATGTAGCAGCGAGTAATCAAAGAGGTACTCGAAGACTCAGGGAGGCGAATATACCAAGAAAGCAGGTATATTGCGTAGAATTAGCTGGAGAGCTAAGTTCTATGCCGAGGGGTTTATATACATCAGAGGCCGTGCTACGAGAGGAGAGGATCCCAAAAGGGGAATGGCCTCATGGCATCCTGCAGGCACAACAATGAGGAGGCCTCATGGTGAGGCTATGCATAGCGGAAAATAAAGGAAGGCAGTGTCGGTCCTAAGAATAGGAAAGAAGTAGGACCGACTGTCTGGTAAGAATAAGGTTAGGTTTACACAGGAAAGTGCTGGAGAGATCAGAAGAGATTGACCAGGAAAGGAAATGGTGGTCCATAGGAGCGGAATGCCTGTCCACAAGGTTGAGAAAGAGAATGAAATAAAACGGTAATCGCGGAGTGTAGGATAAGGATTTAGGGAGTAGCGCCAGACCATTGGTTTGTAACACCTGGCATGTCCACCTTTGTCTGCTGCTTCATCGCTGGGTGTGCTGCCTGCCAACAATACAAAGTCAACACCCACCCCACTCGCCCCCCGCTGTTCCCCATCCCCACCACTGCCACCCGCCCCTTTCAGCACCTCACCATGGACCTTATCTCCGGTCTGCCCATCGTTAACTCTCTGGATTCTGTTCTGGTCGTGGTGGACCACGGCCTTACCCGGGGGGTGATTTTCATTCTGTGTTCCAAAACTGTCTCTGCTGCCGATGTCGCACAGCTATTTTACCAACACGTATTTCCCTGCTTCGGCCTCCACGACTGGGTCATATCCGACCAGGGCCCTCAATTCGCTTCGACCTTCGCCCTTGAACTCTCTCGCTTATTACACTATGACGTTGCCCTTTCCACCGCTTACCACCCCCAAACTGACGGAGAAACTGAACGAGTCAACCAGGAGCTTGAAACTTACCTACGTCTCTTCTGCCAAGAGAAACCGCAGTCCTGGCCAGATCTCCTACCTATGGCAGAATTCCACCATAACTCCATGATACACTCTGCCACCAAACAATCTCCCTTCTTTCTCATGATGGGCTACCATCCCTGGGCCTACCCAAAAATCAGACCAACCTTTGTCCCTCACCTGGCAGATCGATTATCAGAACTCTCCTCCACTCGTGAAGAGGCCAAATCGGCCCTTATCCTTTCCCAGAATGTTATGGCCAACAGGGGACGCCACAAATTTGTCCCCTTCCGGACTGGTCAGCTGGTGTAGCTAGAAGCCACAAAGCTTCCCCTATCTACCAATCAAAAGCTATCCCCCAAACAACATGGCCCCTTTACCATCAACAAAGTAATCTCCGCCTTGGCTTACAAACTGAACTTACTGCCCTCCTGGAAAATCCACCCAGTCTTCCACGCCTCGCTATTGACCCCTTACACCGAAACTGATGAACACGGCCCCAATTTCCCTCGTACCCCACCTGACCTAATCTCTACCGAAAAGGAATACAAAATTAGTCACATCATCAATCACAAAAGCATGGCTCACTGACGCCGCTATCTAGTTGTGTTACGATGCTATCGCTCTCTAGGTGTGAGCCAAGATAGATAACCGTCAAAGAACTAGTAGTGAGCAATCAAAGAGATGCTCGAAGACTCAAGAAGATGAATACATCAAGAAAGCAGGTATATTGCGTAGAATTAGCTGGAGAGCTAAGTTCTATGCCGAAGGGTTTATATACAGGAGAGACCGTGGTACGAGAAGAGAGGATCCCAAAAGGGGAAAGGTCTCATGGTATGCTGCAGGCACGGCAATGAGGAAGCCTCGTGGTGAGGCTATACATATTGGAGATAGACGAAGGCAGTGTCGGTCCTAAGAATAAGAAAGAAGAAGGACCGACTGTCTGGTACGAACAAGGTTAGGTTTACACTGGAGAGCACTGGGGAGATCCGGAGAGATCAATCCATGAAAGGAAATAGTGGTCCATAGGGGTAGAATGCTCGTCCATGATGGTAGAAAAGAGAAAGAAATGAAACGGTAACCGCAGAGTGTAGGACAAGGATTTGAGACCAGAGCTAGACCATTGGTTTGTAACAATAGCCCCGTTTTAAGGTGGGAGACACCGTACTCCCGAGACTTCAACTAGAAAT
>JBBPNB010000537.1:0-15991 GCA_038090635.1 Rubroboletus satanas
ATGGTGTCCCTGTTTTAAAATGGATATATCTCAGCGACCCCTAAGCCAAATCACATGAGTATTAGGTCAGCAGGTAGCCAGGGGTTTGTACATCACATGGTCTCACCAACACTAAGCGGAATTCCCATGCCTATAACTGCTATTTAACATACACTCCAAAACTACAAAATATTGGAACAGTTTTTGGAGTCACTGTATTAAGGGCTGCAATGTACTCCTACCCTGGATAGCTGTAACAAAAGATCTAGGTTTTCTAAACAAGGTTACCTTCACTGTAATCCTCAATCATTCCTCCCCGATGAATTCTCCCGAATCCTAGCTGGTGGAGATCCCAGCCAGCTGAGTCTTCCTCCGAAGCCTCTCACTAAGAAGGCTCCACTGACCTCAACCTTCCCCTACCTTCCACCGAAGAAAGGGAAGAAACCCTCTGATTCGCCCATCAGTTCTCGGGATTGTTGAATATCCCTCGTGCCCCCACTCCTCCATCTCCTACTCCAGTCCAACGGACCCCAATCTTCCCTCTCCCTCCCTGGAATCCCACCCCTTCCCCAATAGTCATTCCCTCTCCACCTTTCCCTAGACCTCCACCTCCCTCTCCAGCAATTCTTCCCATGTTGACTAAACCCACCGAACTCTGTATCAGCACCCCTGAATTCTACGATGGCTTCTATGAGAAGGCCATTCCCTGGCTCAACACTGTCCAGTTTTACCTTCTGATAAACAGGGCAGTATATGACTCTGATGAGAAGAGGATTGCCTTCACCCTCTCCTACATGACAAAGGGCTCCACTCTAACTTGGGCATCCACCTTCCAAAAGAAGGCTATCTCGGAGACCACTATCACCCTGGGAACCTTTGCTGACTTCACCAACGACTTCAAGAAATCCTTCAAGCACCAAGACACAGTTGAGAACACCATCAACTGGTTGATCGTTACCTGCATGGTTAAGGTGAAAGGGAACCAGTACTCTTCCTCCCTAAACCAGTACATTGCTGAGTTCAAAAACCAAGCCCTTATGGCTGAAATAAAGAACAACAATGTTCTTATCAGATATTTCGCTGCCAGAATTCCGGTCCCCTTCATGTGACACATCAACACCATGGATACCATCCTGGACTCCATCAAAACATGGTACAAGTAAGCCATTCACTTCTTCACATAGTGGGACCGCTCCAATGAAATTGCCAGAAGGATTCAGCGCCCCTTCTCCCAGAACTTCTCTAACACCCCTGCCTCCTTCAAACCTCGAGATCTGGATGCCATGGACATAGATGTCATCTGAGTCACCAAACTCACCCCAGAAGAGAGAAAGCACTGCATTCAGAAGGAACTCTGCTTCTGTTGCCGTAAATCTGGCCACCTCAGTTCCACCTGCCCCTCCTTTCCCTCAAAGGCTGCACAACAGGTAAAGGAAGATCCCCTTCCTAAGTTGAAACCTGTTGAGAATGACGAAGAAGACAATGAAGAAGTGAGGGTCAGGAGGATTTCCTTCACCCCCCTGGATTTTTAAACAGGAAGGTTTCCCCAATGCAAAATCTTCCTCCCTCTATTGCGTCTGTACTTGTATAATCAACTATAAAAGCCATACAAATTCCCATTCAGTTGATTGTACCCTTACACACCATGAAAGCTGTTAAAACAAGAGCCCTTGTCAATAGTGCAGCAGACATCTCCTGCATTGATTGGAACTTCGCCAAGAAGAATCATCTCCCCCTTGAAAAACTATCTTCTCCCTTTGCTGCCCGAAATGTCAACAACTCATACAATCAGAAGGGAATAGTAAAGTCCTCCTCAACTCTCTTCCTCAATATAGGAGGAGTTGCTCAGAAAATCCTCCTCCATGTAATGCATCTCAGATGGGACAATGTCATCCTTGGAATGCCTTGGCTCAGGAAGGTAAATCTGACGGTCAACTGGACACAATGAACTCTCTCCATGAATGAATCCAAAGACCAGTCGCAGGAACTTTTCTCTGACTACTCCTCTAATGTTCGCTAAAATGAAACCCTTTTCAAGAAAACCCTACCTTCACCCTGACACATTCACGTGGACGCTATCTCCGACTCTCGTCTTTTTGAATATAACCAATGGAAAGAAGAGTTCCTCTTCCTTGAACAAGCCCTGGACAACTGAGCCATCCATCGGATCATCCGCTGTGGCAGCAGATACATCCCCTTAATCTCCCCCATTGTTGCCCATCTCACCCAAGCCACTGAGCTGGCTGCTATGGCAGACACCGCCAAACCCAAACCTGTCCTTTCCCCGGAATACTTGGACTTCACCTCCATCTTCTCTAAGGAAGCCACGGACCACATTCCTCCCTCCCGACCTTACGACCATGAAATTAACCTTGATAATTCCTTCGTCCCCAAGATAGGGAAAGTCTACCCCCTCTCCCCCGATGAACAGTCTGCCACAGAGTCTTTTCTCAATGAAAACCTTAAAACTGGGAAGATTTGCCCTTCCAACTTCCCCCAAGCCTTCCCTTTCTTCTTTGTGAAAAAGAAGGATGGTGAACCCCATCCTTGCCAGGACTACCACTACGTAAACAAACACACCATCCGAGACGCCTACCCTCTTCCTCTGATCTCTGACCTCATTGACAAACTCCTTGATGCCAAACTGTTCACCAAGTTTGACGTCCATTGGGGATATAACAACGTTCATATTAAGGATGGCCACCAATGGAAAGCCGCCTTTGTCACCCACAAAGGACTCTTTGAACCCACCGTCATGTTCTTCGGGCTTACCAACTCTCCCACCACCTTCCAACGTTTCATGAATGACTTCTTTCATGATATGATCACAGAAGGGTGGCTTGTTATCTACATGGATGACTTGCTCATCTTCTCCCCTGATGAAGCTACCCACACCAAACAAACCAAATGTGTCCTTCAGTGAATGACTGAACTTGACCTCCATCTCAAGCTGGAGAAGTGGCGATTCACTACGACCAAAGTTAACTATCTTGGAATGATTGTCAAATCTGGAGAGCTCACTATGGATCCTGTCAAGTTGAATGGAATCGCCTCCTGGCCCACCCCCTTAAGGTCAAAGATGTTCAATCATTCCTAGGCTTTGCCAACTTCTACTGGCGGTTTATACCAGACTATTCCAATATCGCCCGTCCCCTCATTGACCTCACCAAGAAGGTGTTCCCCTGGGACTGGTCTTCCACCTGTCAACTATCCTTTGATACCCTTAAGTCCCTCTTCCTCTCTCAACCCATCCTCTGCATGCCAGATCTTTCAGCCCCCTTTGCTATTGCCACTGACATCTCCAAGTCTGCCTCAGGCGGTATCCTCCTCCAAACAGACTCTAATGGCAACTGGCACCCCTGTTCCTATCTCTCCCAATCCTTCTCCTCTGTGAAACAGAACTACGACATCTATGACCATGAACTCCTAGCTGTTCTGCATGGTCTCAAGACCTGGCATCATTACTTGCATGGCTCGCTGTTCCCAGTCCAGGTCTTCACTGATCATCGCAATCTTACTTACTTTTGACAACCCCAGGTGCTCAACCATCACCAAGCCTGCTGGCTTGTTGACCTTGCCAACTTTGATCTTAAAATGATCCATGTCCCAGGCTCTCTCCTCTCTGGCCCCAATGCTCTCTCCTGCCAGCCTGATCACCCTCCCTCTTCTAACACCAACAATGAAAGTGTCACCCTCTTGCCCCCCTCACTCTTTGTCTCAGTCATCGATGCTGCTCTCTCTCATCACATCCAAGGATCCTCCACCACTGACCCCCTCATACTCCAAGCACTTCAATCCATAACCGACGAAATCCCTTCTGCCTTTTGCTCCCATCTCTCTGACTAGCAGTACAAGGTAGGCATCCTCACCTATCAGGGCCAGTCCTATGTCCCTGCTGATGACGAACTTCGCAGAACCATTGTCTCTGGCTGCCATGATCACCTCACTGCTGGACACCCCGGTTATCTTAAAACATGCCAGCTCATCTCCACTGACTTCTGGTGGCCTGGACTCGCCACCTATGTTTGTTGCTATGTTGAAGAGTGCACCTCCTGCCAACGGCATGAGGCAAACACACACCCCACATCTCCCCTGCTCATGCCCATTGCTTCCTCTGCCCAACATCCCTTCCAGCAAATCTCCTATGACCTTGTTACTGACTTACCCCTCAGTGGCAGCTTTGATTCCTTATTGATCATGGTCGACCATGGGCTTACAAAGAGGGTGATTCTTTGCTCCATCAAGAAAACTGTCACTGCCGAAGGAATTGCTGACCTTTTCCTCCACAAAGTCTTCCTTTGTTTTGGACTTTTCTTCAAGGTCATCTCCAATTGCAACCCTCAGTTTGCCTCCTCTTTCACCAAAGAACTCAGCAGACTCCTCCAATACGACCTGTCCCTCTCCTCCACTTATCACCCACAAATGGACAGAGAAACTGAACGGGTCAATCAGGAAGTCGAAACCTACCTTTGTATCTTTTGCGGAAACAACCCCACATCTTGGTCTTCCCTAACTTCCCACACTGAATTTGCACATAATCACCATCCCCACTCTGTTACTGGCAAGTCTCCATTTTATCTGATGATGGGGTATGAACCCCTTGTCCTACCTTCGGTACTTTCGAAATCTCCCCTTCTTGCTGTTAACTCCCACCTTAAGTCCCTTACTGCTGCCCGAGATGAAGCACTGGTGGCCCATGAACTTGCCAAACAAACCATGGCCTCCCGAAACCATAAATGCTTCTCCCTGTTCTCCAAAGGAGACAAAGGTTGGCTTGAAGCCAGGAACTTGAAAAGAGCTGTAGTAGATCCGAAATTTGCCTCCAAAAGGGAAGGCCCCTTCACCATCACCAAAGTCCTCTCTTCGATCTCCTACCAACTCCACCTCCCAAAGACCTGGAAGATTTACCCCATGTTCTATGCTTTTCTTCTCACCCCTTACCATGAAAACCCTATCTATGGCTCCAACTTCCCAGCTCCCCCTCCAATCTTGATAGAAGATGAAGAAGAATATGAAATAGATAAGATACTACACCATCATGAAATGCCTTCCTTCCGCTCCTTCCTGATCTGATGAAAGAGATACTCCGCTGAAGAAAACTCCTGGGTCCCTGAGTGGGATCTGAAACATGCCAAGCATATCCTGACAGACTATAAACAATGCTGTCCCTCCACTTTCCCTCCTTAGAATCCCATTCTAACACCATGGCCATTGAACTCTCTCCCACCACAAGCACCCTCTCCACCGAATCCTCTCTTGTCAATGACACCTCCATGCCCACGTCTTGTGTTCCTTCTCCCAGTCCTCAACCTCCTGTTACGTCTTTCTCAATTGATTTCCCACCTGTTTCTCTTGCTACCATTTCTGCTGATATTCACTCCATAGACATTCCCCAGTTCACCCACCAACTCTGTGATGACTTCCCCTCCAAAGACAATGTCCAATGGCTGGACACCCTTATCCTTGACCCCCACCTCGCCACTGCCATTGGAGCCTACTTGAACATGGGCTCTCTGCTCTATACTCTTTACCACATGTACCTGCAGATCGCCAAACTGGCCCTCTTTAATGCCCCAAGAAACGTCGACGTTCACTGCTCCTTCCACCTTGAATATATCCAATCCACCTATAGGGAGTTACGTGTGGCCCTCACTGTCACCCTCTACCAGTTAGAAATGCTGGAGTTCCTTGAGGATGTGGACCACTACCTCTCCAAACTCTGAATCTTGCTCACGCACACTGTTACGATGCTACTGCTCTCCTAGCGTAATGCTAAGATAGATAGTCAACAGTGAATGTAGCAGTAGGCACTCAGAAGTAGCCTATGGACTTAGAGAGGTCCGACCAGGGTTACGCCAGAAGATACACGGTATATTGCATAGAACTAGCTGGGAAGCTAGGTTCTATGCCGGGGGTTTATATAGGTACAGTGTATGCTACTAGACAAGAGGATTCCCAATGGGGAAGAGCCTTGAGGAATACGTGAGGCGTAGCATGAGGAAAATGTGAGGCAAGGCTATGTCAGTTCCTAACAAATAGGAATGAAGGTGGAACTGACTATTTGGTAAGAAGAGGAAGGTTAGGTTTGATGGAAATAAGGCTGTGTCAATCATGGAGATTAACACAGGAAGAAAAATGGTGGTCCGAAGTAATGGAATCCCTGTCCACAAGGCAAGTAGAACGGTTAATGGGGTTATCGTAAATAAGTAAGAGAGAATTGAAGTAACTGGGTATGGGCCAAACTGACAACTGTAACAATAGCCCTATCTTAAGGGGGAGATACCATACTCCCAAGACTTCAACTAGAAGTCTCTGTCGTAGACGTCAGGGTCAGAGTCTTCTTGACTGTCTTGGAAAGGACAACCGGAGGCAAGATGGCCTGGTTGTTGACAGAGAGAGCAATGATGACGAGGACAGTCATACTGGGGATGACCAGGAGTGGCCTGTTGGCAAAAGGGGCAATGATAAGATAGGCAGTTGGAACAAAGATGCCCAGCAGTTCCGCAGTGGTAGCAGCGGATAGGTCTGCGGGTGGTTGGGCCCAGAGGAAGGATGAAGGGGTCTAGGATTGACCCGGAAGGTTGTTCAGGAGGAGGGAGGTGAAGGAAGGGGTTGAAATGGGGTCCTTCTTTGATGTAGAAGGTGACAGCTGAGGTGGGTTCTGGTCCAACGTCGGATTGGACGTGTTTGGAAAAGGGAGGGACTGTTGATAGTACATGCTCCATTCAGCTGGGGAAAGGGTGGAGAGGAGGGGTTCGAGAAGAGGTAGGTGGGTGGTCGGGTTAAGTTGGTCCACCATTGGCCCAAGACGTTCACAATAGAAGAGGTCAAGGGTGTTACAACCCAACGGTCGCCCTACGAATACTACCCATTCTCATTCCCTCCGACTCCCATCTACATGTTACTGTCTTTCCCCTTCTGATTACCTTAAGCAGCCGGCACTACGGTGCCTCGGACTGATGACTCGTTCTTTATTAAACTCTATATGATGTACCACTACTCCAGTCCTCGTTTCGCCTCCTGTTCTACACGAGGACCGGCACCATTATTCCTCATCCACTTTCCTCTGTTATCGTAGTATGCCTCCCTTTTACCTCGTGTCAACTGGTTTCCAGACAGTTCCCCTTACGGGATCCTCTGGCCTCGTAGCACCTCTGTATTGTATATTAGGACCCAGCTGTAGAACTATGCACCCCAGCTAGTTCTACATGAATACCACGTATCTCCTGGTGTTCCCCTTCCACGGATCTCTCTAAGACTTTAGGCTACTTAGGAGTGCCTACTGCTCGGTCTTTGTTGAACTATCAAACTCTTGGTATTATACTAGGAGAACTGGTAGTGTCGTAACAAAAGAACTAGCTACTTTTAAAACTGCAACCCTACTACGTCGTTGCCCACCATTTCCAACTTACAGGAAATCCTCCAGGACCCTAACCTCTCGGCCGAGGATAGACAGTACTACCTACACCAGTTAAACCAAGAAAGGGCTGCTGCCACTATCAGGCAGAACGAAGCATCCCGATCCTGCCATTCTCGAGTCATTGCCCCGCCATCGGATTCCTCTAACGAACACTTCGTCTCCCCTTCCCCTACCCCTATCAGACAACCGGGTCCCTCATCTACCTTTAACCCTACCCGATCCATCAGACCACCATCTCCTCCTCAACCCGATGTCCACCTACCTGGACCAGATTCCAACGACGACTACGATTCCAACGCATCCGACGATATGGGAAAAGAAGCTCTTCCCAAGGACTTTTCGGGAAAAATCGAAGATGCCAATTGGTGGCTCAAGGCGATGAAAGCCTATAATCAGATCAAGTTGGCCAAACTGACGCCCGGAGAGGCAGTCGCTATCGCCCTTGCTAGAATGAGCAAAGGACAGGGGAAAATCTTTGCTGAAGGATACTATAATAAACTCGCCGAAGACGCAGCTACCTATCAAAAGTGGGAAACTTTCGAAAACGAATTCACTGCCACTTTCTCCTCTAAGGACGAAGCAAAGGATGCTCGTCGACGTCTAAAGGCAATCAGAATGGGCTCCATCTCTCCTGAGGCCCTGAAGAACTACAACATCAAGTTTTCCCTCCTATCTGGGCTCTCCGGTATTAGCCAAATGGCGGTCCTGTGTGACTACTATGTAGCAGGACTCCCTTATGAACTCGCCTCTCACCTCACTGTCGGAACCACGCCAACTACCCTCCAGAGATGGCAAACGGCGGCGTTCAACCAAGTACAGAACTACGAAATGCTTTGTGACCTCAAAAAGGGGTCATATCACTCTCCCCGAAAGGACCCTAATGCTATGGACGTTGACCGAATCCGCTTAACAGGACTGGAGCGTGCTTGCCACAATCATGAGCGAAGATGCTATGTCTGTCATAAAGTGGGATGTTCCAGCCGAAATCACCCTTGCCATCCGGCCTACAAGCCGAAAACACCTTCCCTGCCAGAGAAAGCCCGCACTGTCCAAACTATTCCAGATGCATCTGATGATCTCGATGCCTATATCTCCAAACTAGGACCCACCGCAGATTGGAAGGAGGTATTATGCGTCCTCAAAACCTGCTATGATGAAGATATTGAGGAACCTCACGCCGAGTCTGGAATAGAGGAACAAGTTAACCGAGTGGTAGTGGACTTGGATTTTTGAAACGGAGACTCGGGACAACGACGAGCTCTCCGTCTCTGCCCACTGTAATTGTACCTAAGAGTGAGAAATCTATATTCGTTCTCCTTTCCCTCACTCCCTTGGGCAGCAAAAACGTTGTATCCACTCCTGCCTTGATCGACTGTGGAGCCACTGCATGTTTCATCGACTATTCCTTTGCTTGCTGACATCACCTTCCGTTGACTAGATTATTACAACCTCGCATTGCATATAACGCAGATGGTACCGAAAATAAGATGGGGCATATAAAATTCAAAACTCGCCTCCACATCTGGATCGACAATGACGAAGAAGATTGTGACTTCCTCGTCCTGTCTAGCAGAAAACATCAGAATGTTATTCTTGGAATGTTCTGGCTTGCTGAACGAAACTCCAGCATCAATTGGACTACTCGCTCCGTTTCAGTTAGTCTCTCGCCTTCACCACACAAGAGGAATGGACTCGAGGCATTAGGCCAATGATATCTTCTCCACTATCTTAACCATGATGTTGACAATCACCTGGCCCGCCTTCTCTTGGATCGATTCGCCCGCCTACCTGAACGGGTACGAAACGTCACTATCTCTACCACACTGGTGCAAGAAGCCGCAAATCGCTCTATCGGTATTCCCCAACGATATCAAGGTTTCCGTGACGTCTTCATTGATGAAGAAAGCACAACTCTTCCCCCCTCTCGTCCCTTTGATCACAGAATCCAACTCCTCCCTAGTTTCATCCCAAAGCGGGCCTCCAACTACTCGTTGAATCCTGAGGAGCTCGCTGCCTGCCGAACATTTGTCCAAGAAAATCTGGCCAATGGCAAAATCCAACCATCGAAATCCCCCCAGGCAGCTCCCTTCTTCTTCATCCAGAAGAAGGACGGAAAACTGCGACCTTGCCAGGATTACCACTATGTCAACTCCCATATGGTGAAAAACACTTATCCCCTTCCTCGAATCAACGATCTCCTGGATCAGCTGAAGGGGTCCTCCATCTTTACTAAGCTCGATGTCCGTTGGGGCTATAATAATGTCTTGATTAAACCAGAGGACCATTGGAAAGCCACCTTCATTACCCCCTTCAGGCTGTTCGAACCCACTGTCATGTTTTTCGGTCTGTGCAACTCCCCTGCCACCTTCCAGGCCTACATGAATGACACCTTCGCGGATTTCATCGCTGAAGGATGGCTCGTCGTCTACATGGACGACGTACTAATCCATTCTTCCAACCCTGCCATCCACCACGAGCGCACCCTGAAGGTCCTTCAGCGCTTTCGCGAGCAGCACCTCTACTTAAAGCCTGAGAAGTGCCACTTTGACCTCCCAGAGGTCGATTATTTGGGACTGGTAGTCGCTCACGATCGCATCAAGATGGACCCCACTAAACTCTCAGCCATCGAGGATTGGAAACCCCCCTCCAACATCTCCACCCTGTGCTCTTTCTTGGGCTTTTGCAACTTTTATCGTAAATTTATCCCGGCGTTCTCCGATATCACTCATCCCCTTCACGATCTCACCCGGAAGGGTGCCCTGTGGCAATGGGGCACCGACCACGAGCGGGCCTTTCGTACCCTCAAGAATGCCTTCCTCCATCAACTGGTCCTTCGCACCCCAGATCTCTCCCGCCCTTTCTTTGTCATGACAAATGCCTCCTTGTCTGCTGCTGGGGGCGTACTTATGCAGAAGGATGGCAATGGTGACCTCCACCCGTGCTCCTATATCTCCAAATCTTTCAGTCAGGCCAAACGGAATTATGACATCTATGATCGGGAACTTCTCGCCGTCATCCTCGCTCTGCAGGAATGGCGCCATTATCTTCGCGGTACCGGCCTTCCTGTCTCTATTCTCACCGACCACAAGAATCTGTTGTACTTCAAACAACCTCGTAAGCTCTCCCATCGCCACGCCCGCTGGCAAATGTTCCTCCAAGACTACGACCTTACATTCTCCCATGTCCCTGGCTCCCAAATGGGCCCTGCTGATGGCCTCTCTCATCGCCACGTCGTCGATACATCCAGCGATAACGCTGCCCTCCAGCTCCTCCCTGACTCCATTTTTGCTCGCTCTTTGGATCTTGCCATCGTCAATAAGATTGCGTCCTCTTCCTGCTCTGACCCCCTGGTCGCTTCCGCGCTCACAGCCATGTCCCTGGGCACCAGTCTGTTCCCTCGCGCTCATCCTGATGATTGGTTCTTCAATGGCTCTCGTCTCACCTTCCAAGGCCGTCTCTACATTCCCGAGTCCTGTTGGTCTACCCTTGTCTCTTCCGTCCACAACGCCCCTCATGGGGGCCATGCTGGCGTGGCCCGTACCCTGGCTCTCCTGTCCTGTAACTATTGGTGGCCCGGTATGTCCACCTTTGTCCACCGTTTCATTGCGGGTTGTGCTGCCTGCCAGCAGTACAAGGTCAACACCCACCCCACTTGCCCCCCCCTCTCTCCCGTTCCCACCACTGCCATCCAGCCCTTCCAACACCTCTCCATGGATCTTATCTCCGGTCTCCCCATCGTTGGCACTCTGGATTCTGTTCTGGTCGTGGTGGACCACAGCCTTACCTGGGGGGTGATTTTCATTCCCTGTTCCAAAACCGTCTCGGCCGCCGACATTGCCCAACTATTTTATCGACACGTCTTTCTCCGCTTTGGCCTCCATGACCGGGTCATATCCGACCGAGGTCCTCAATTCGCTTCGACTTTCACCCTCGAACTCTCTCACTTATTATACTATGAGGTCGCTCTTTCCACTGCTTACCATCCCCAGACTGATGGAGAAACTGAACGAGTCAACCAGGAGCTTGAAACCTACCTACATCTCTTCTGCCAAGAAAAACCGCAGTCCTGGCCAGATCTCCTCCCAATGGCAGAATTTCACCATAACTCCATGGTGCATTCCGTCACCAAACAATCCCCCTTCTTTCTCATGATGGGCTATCATCTCCAAGCCTACCCAAAAATCGGACCGATCTTCGTTCCCCACCTGGCCGACCGATTAGCCGAACTCTCCTCCGCTCGCGAAGAAGCCAAATCAGCCCTTAGTCTTTCCCAGAACATCATGGCCAACAGGGGACGTCACAAATTTGTCCCATTCCAGACTGGTCAGATGGTATGGCTCGAAGCCACAAACCTTCCTGTTACAAACCAATGGTCTGGCTCAACCCCTATCCTACACTCTGCAGTTACCATTTTATTTCATTCTCTTTCCCAACTCTGAGGACAGGCATTCCGCTCCTATGGACCACCATTTCCTTTCCTGGACAATCTCTTTAGATCTCTGCAGTATATTCCTGTGCAAACCTAACTCTGTTCTTTCCAGACGGTCGGTCCTTCTTCTTTCCTATTCTTAGGACCAACACTGCCTTCCTTCGTCTCCGCTATGTATAGCCTCACCATGAGGCCTCCTCATTACCGTGCCTGCAGGATACCACGAGCCCTTTCCCCTTTTGGGATCCTCTCCCCTAGTAGCATGGTCTCCCATGTATATAAATCCCTCGGCATAGAACTTAGCTCCCCAGCTAATTCTACGCAATATACCTGCTTTCTTGGTGTATTCTCCTCCTTGAGTCTTCGAGCATCTCCTTGATTGCTCGCTACTAGTTCTTTGACGGTTATCTATCTTGGCTCACGCCTAGAGAGCGGTAGCATCGTAACAATGCCTTGTACCTATACAAACCCCTGGTGTAGAACTTAGCTCCCCAGCTACTATATCTTCTGGCATATCCAATTCCCAGATCTCTAAGAGACTTCAGGCTACTTCTAAGTATCTGCTGCTACAGTCATTGTTGACTATCTATCCTAGTCTATGCTAGGAGAGCGGTAGCATTGTAACACACAGACATTCTTCCCTACAGAATGAAACTATCATCTCTATGATAGGGAACTCCTCACAGTCATTCAAGGACTTGAAAGCTGGCACCAGTACCTACTGGAAGCATCTCATCCCATTACTGTGGTCACAGACCACAAGAATCTGACATTCTTCAAGGAACCTCAGAACCTCTCCTACTGACAAGCTCATTGGCTTTTGTTCCTACAGGATTTCAACCTGACATGGCAAGCCCTCTCTGGAACCCAGATGGCTCTGGCAGATGCCCTCTCTCAATGTGACGACATTGATACAGCTCAGGACAACACTGGAGTTGTGGTACTCCCCTCTTCTGCATTCATAAACCTTAATGGGGGGATGAAATCCATTGACCTTGTTCTCACCAATCAGATTCATGCCTCATTCAAAAACAACCCCCTCATATGAAAAGCTCTCAATAGTATGGAGAAGGACGAACCCCTCTTCAGATGCTGACGTCTGAAAGAGTGGACTTTTATAGATGGGAAGTTGTACTTCCAAAATTGAATATATATCCCAGATGATACTTATCAGAATATCCTTTCCACCATCCACTCCTTCTTGGAAGGACATGAAGGACATCTCCATACCATTGCCAGGATCTTTAAGAATTACTGGTGGCCTGGTCTCACCTTCTACATCTGGAATTTTGTCTCTGGATGCCCCGTATGCCAGGATAACAAAGTGAACACCCACCCTACAGTGCCTCCATCTCATGCCATTGTCCTTCACTGGCTCCTGCCCCTTCCAGAATATTTCCATGGATTTGATTACAGACCTTCCTCCGGTGCAGGGTTTTGATTCAGTTATGGTCATGGTTGACCATGGCCTTAGTAAGGGGGTAATTCTTGCCCCTTGCACCCAAACAGTAGATGCCAACAGTATTCCCCAACTGTTTTTTGACAATGTCTACAAGTGATTTGGTTTACATAACAAATTGCTATCAGACTGAGGACCTCAGTTCACCTTGGCCTTCACTCAGGAACTCACCCAACTCCTATCCTACAATGTCACACTCTCCACTGCCTACCATCCTCAGATGGATGGGGAAACAGAATGCTACAACCAAGAACTGGAGACCTACCTACAAATATTCTGTGAAGGTCAATCTGAGAAATGGTTGGACCTTCTCACTACTGCTAAATTCGCCCACAATTCAGCAGTACACTCAGTGACAGGGAAATCACCATTTTCCCTACTCCATGGATATGAACCATGCTCCTATCTGCCCTTAGGAGCTACCTTCCTCCCTGCACTCAAGCAACAGCTCTCCCACCTTGAGGATGCTTGCAAAGAAGCCAAAGCCGCTCACAAATTAGTGCAACAAAAAATAAAGAATCATGTCTGCTCCAAGTTTAAACCTTGGAAGGTTGGGGATAAGGTTTGGCTGGAAAGCAAAAACCTTAAACTTCAGATCCCATCTTGAAAACTCTCACTGAAATGGACTGGACCATTTGAAATCACCCAAGTAGTCTTCTTGGTGGCCTTCTGGCTAAAGTGACCGAGCCAATGAAAAATTCATAATGTTTTCCATGCATTCCTGCTGTTGTTGTGGGAGCAACGCTTGCAGGATTCTTGTTACAACCCAACGTTCACCCTACGATTTCTATCCATTCTCATTCCCTCCTACCCCTACGTTTCCCTTACCACTCTTCCATTCCTGACTACTATAAACAGCCGGCACTGCCGTGCCTCAGACTGACAACTCGTTCATAATGCTTCCGTTGATGTACCACTACTCCGGTCCTCGTTTCTCCTCGTGTTCCACATGAGGACCGGCATCATTACTCCTTATCCAGATTCCTCAGTTATCGTAGTATGCCTCCCCTTTACCTCGTGCCAACCGGTTTCCAGACAAGTCCCCTTATAGGGTCCTCTGGCCTTGTAGCACGCTTGTACCAGTATATAGAGACCCCGTCGTAGAACCTAGCACCCCAGCTAGTTCTACGTGAATACCACGTATCTCCTGGCATTCCCCTCTTGTGGATCTCTCTAAGACCTCAGGCTACTTTGGAGTGCCTGCTGCTAGACTGTGTCGCACTATCAACTCTTGGTATTACCGGGAGAATTGGTAGCATTGTAACAAAAGAACTAGCTCCTTTTAAAACCACAACCCTACTACGTCGTTGCCCACCATTTCCAACCTACAGGAAATCCTTCAGGACCCTAACCTCTCGGCCGAGGATAGACAGTACTACCTACACCAGTTAAACCAAGAAATGGCCGCCACCACTATCAGGCAGAACGAAGCATCCCGATCCCGCCGCTCCCGAGTCATCGCCCCACCATCGGATTCCTCTGACAAACACTTCGTCTCTCCTTCCCCTACCCCTACCAGACAACCGGGACCCTCATCTACCTTTAACCCTACTCGATCCATTAGACCTCCGTCCCCCTCTCAACCTGATGTCCACCTACCTGGACCAGATTCCAACGATGACTACGACTCCGACGCATCCAACGATATGGGAAAAGAAGCTCTTCCCAAAGACTTTTTGGGAAAGATTGAGGATGCCAATTGGTGGCTCAAGGCAATGAAAGCCTACAATCAGATTAAGTTAGCCAAGCTGACCCCTGAGGAGGCGGTCGCTATTGCTCTCGCTAGAATGAGCGAGGGACAGGGGAAAATCTTTGCTGAAGGATATTACAACAAACTCGCCGAAGACGCAGCCACCTACCAGAAGTGGGAAACTTTCGAAAATGAATTCGTCGCCACCTTCTCCTCCAAAGACGAAGCAAAGGACACTCGTCAACGCCTGAAAGCAATTAAGATGGGCTCAATCTCTCCTGAAGCCCTGAAGAACTACAACATCAAATTCTCCCTCCTGTCCGGGCTCTCCGGAATCAACCAAACCGCAGTCCTATGTGACTACTATGTAGCAGGACTTCCCTACGAACTCGCCTCTCATCTCGCAGTCAGAACTACACCAACCACCCTCCAGGGATGGCAAACGGCGGCGTCCAATCAAGTACAAAATTACAAAATGCTTCGTGATCTCAAGAAGGGGTCGTACCACACTCCTCGAAAAGATCCCAATGCTATGGACGTCGACCGAATCCGCCTGACCGGACCGGAACGTGCCCGCCACAATCGAGAGCGACGATGTTACGTCTGTCACAAAGTGGGATGTTCCAGTCAGAACCACCCTGGTCATCCAGCCTATAAGCCAAAAACCCCTTCCCCACCCGAGAAGACCCGCACAGTCCAAACCATTCCTGATACTTCAGACGACTTAGACGCCTACATCTCTAAACTTGGACCCACCACTGACCAACAAGAAGTATTGCGCGTCCTCAAAACCTGCTATGATGAAGACGCTGAGGAGCCCCACGCCGAGTCAGGAGTAGAGGAACAAGTCAACCGAGTGGTAGTGGACTCGGATTTTTGAAACGGAGACTCGGGACAACCTTGAGCTCTCCATCTCTGCCCACTGTAATTGTACCTAAGAGTGAGAAATCAATATTCATTCCCCTTTCCCTCACTCCCTTGGGCAGCAAAAATGTTGTGTCCACCCCCGCCTTG
>JBBPNB010000538.1:0-15976 GCA_038090635.1 Rubroboletus satanas
AACCAAGCCAGAAACACCAACACCAAACCGAGCACGAAAAGGAAGTTCACAACATGGCGGACAAAGTAGCATGAAGATGCGGGTAGTGATAGGGGAGATTTGGTAATGATGAGGCTTGACGCGCCTGTGGTGACGAAAATTGTTCCGAAAGCATGATTACCGTAGTGTTTTGTTTTATCTCTTTTGTACACGCTAGACCGAGTGAAGCTCAGCGGTTTCCTACCCCCCACCTTCTATCACCGCACCGAAGTTGCAAATTGACACAGAGATGCAACAACGACGTCCATGTGGGATGCTTGCTATGTTATTTTTATGTCGGCGTAAGTCTTATCAAGACGCTGATCTGTTTTGTTGGACAAAGAATGGACGTGAAATGAATCTACCAGATCTCTACGTTGCAGGAACATCAGGAACATTTTCCGAGGCCCCCCGGGTCATGGGTCCATTGCAATTAATGGGCAAGATGGTTTCAGAGGCCCGGGGTGACATGTGGGACTGCCAGTAGATCTGTTAGTAGGATCACCCGTGCATAATACGAGTATATATATTTGGATAATTTCCACTTGGACTCTGCAGGGCCGTCCCCGGCCCCATGAATGGAAACTCTCCGATCTCAGGCTCTGATAAATGGTCAGACACGACCACTGCTCCCATATGAACTGGCTCCATGATGGAACCCCACCACCAAAGACACGCAAGCCATTGGACGAATCAAGATGATCTCGATTATGTGCATTCAATAAGTACTTTGTATAAGTCTCTATAGTGTCTCTGTTGAAGCGATGCACGATTTTGGTTCCAATAGGTCGAAAATGCGATGCACTGCATAGTAGGTCGACGTGGCGGGCGGTTCCAGGTATTCTATTTGCATGGTATCCGAGCGAGCAATGTCTTGGCCTCCAGAACTCTCTGCCTTGGATATCCTGTAGCGTCGTAGCCGCATACTCACCACCCTCGCCTGATAACCCCATCCGTCAACGCTTCTAATGCCTCCCTTGCCTCACTCGCGGGGAGCACCCCAAGCACTTCCCTTGCCTTCTCGGCATATGCTTGTGCGAGATCGCGTGTGCGGGAGACGCCGGATGAAGCATGGATCAGAGACAGAGCCTATCCGAGTGGGTGGGAATGTCGTTGACAAAAGAAAAAGAAGCAGCAATGTACGACGCTCACCCGTTCGACATCCCCGTCATGCTTGAACCCACGAGCGATCAGGGGCTCCAACTCGGGATACTCTTCAGCGGCGTAGAGCACTGGACCGGTCGCAAGGCCTAAACGAAGATCTGCCCCTGAGCCCGGCTTGCCAAGCGCCGTCGAGGACGAGAAATCTAGAATATCATCGACGAGCTGGGAACGCGTCAGTTTCATTGGACGAGAAACATCACGCGAGGTGGTATTCAAACGATAGACCAACCGACCTGGAACGCAATGCCGACATTCCGCCCATAGGCATATGCGACTTCCTTCCAGATCTCACCCTCTCTGCAACCTCCAAGAACGACGGCAGCCCGCGCCCCTTTCGCCAGCAGCGACGCAGACTTGAGATATGTCTTCTTGAGGTATGTATTCCACCTATCCGGGCAAGGCACCTCCGCATGCGAGGGTTGTGCATGTAGACTTGATATGTCGACCTCGCCGGACGGGGGTGAATGCGATGAGGACGGCGAGTCCACGTTGGTCCGAGCGCCCGTCCCTCTCAGCTGCAAAATCTCGCCTTCGACCAGGTTAGCGATCACGCTCGCAATCAATTCGATAACTTCGCTGTCTCCGAGTCGAGAGAGTGCCGCACTCGCTCTGCCAAGCAAAAAGTCACCGCCGAGGACAGCGAGCTTGTTGCCAAAGGCAGCTGGCGCAGACGGCGCGCCGCGACGGAGGTCAGAGCTGTCGATGACGTCGTCGTGGAGGAGGGATGCTACATGTATCATTTCGACTATCTGAGCGAGACGTAGTTGAGTGGGGAGGAGTGTGTGCGCTAGCTGGGGTAATGAAACAGCAGACTCCGCGCAGAGAGATGGGGGCGGTGAAGGATTGGAATTCATTGGGGGAGGACGGAGGTCAAAGGGAGAGTTGAATGAGGTGGTATGGTCTGGCATGGAGGGGTTAAAGTCATTGAGTACGTCTGGACGCGAGAGGGGTGCATCGAGCTGCTCGGCACTGAGACGGGAGTGTTCTGCAGACCAGAGTTTGAGAGGAAAATGTGAGCCGAGACCATTCGTGGCACGGGAGAAGAGCAGAACGAGGAGGGGGCGCAGCTGTTTTGAGGGTTGGTGAAAGTAGTACGAGGCAATCTGGGAGAGGGTCGGATGGGATGAGCCGAGGAGGTTGAGGAGCGACGAATGGACGTGGGTGATCTCTGTCTTGAGCAGGGCATGTGGGTCGACCGTGTTCGAGGACGAGAGCGGTGAGGAACGCGGATGCGACGACGTGGACGGTTGGGGCGCTGCAAAGGCGCTTGCAGACTGGCGACGCGCATGTCGTGCTAGTCGCGGGGATGCGAATGCGGGACGAGACAGACGAAGCGTCGACGTTGCGCTCGACCACGTCGACATTATCGTCGTCGTCGTCAAAATGATTTTGTGAAGCGCGCCCTTACTATAACCGATACGACGCGCTTTTTTTTTCGCGCGGATGCAATTATTGAAAAGTATGCTCGACACAAAATCTATAGTATGCCCTTCAAAACTACCGTCACCGGTTCATCGACATCCCCCGCCCAGGCGACGTCGCCGTACTCCGCGTCCGACTCTTACTGCTATTCAGCGAGCTTGACTGCGTCGTCGTCGTCGTACCCATTATCTCACGATGCTTGTTCACAGACGGCGCAAGAAATGTTGCCAGCTTGCGTGCCTGTGCATCGTTTAGTACGAGCTCCTCGTCGATCGCAATGCAACCACGGCACACATGCCTTGATGCGCATCGTATCCCAGTCTGCCTCCAGCGTCCCGTTCACCGCAAGTAACAGCAAAGGTTCCATACCTTCTCCAGACACCCTCCCGTCGTCGACGGCGAGTACCACAA
This sequence comes from Rubroboletus satanas, assembly GCA_038090635.1. Lineage (NCBI taxonomy): Eukaryota > Fungi > Basidiomycota > Agaricomycetes > Boletales > Boletaceae > Rubroboletus > Rubroboletus satanas. Next base: position 3,016 of record JBBPNB010000538.1, read on the forward strand.
TTCGCCCGAGCTGTGACGTGTAGTAGTCGTAGAGTACACACCGTCAATGTAGAACACCTCTTTCGTCCCTCGTGAACTCACCTCGCTCTCGACCATCCCCTCTGCTTCACCCCTCATCTCGGCCCACACCTCTGCGCCAAGCCCTGCTGCCATCCGGACTTCATCCTTGGACCTCTGCGCAGGTCCTGTACGCGTCTCTCTGCTGGCAACACTGTCGGGTTTAGAACCCTGTGATGTGCCGGAGCTCGATGACCCATTCGACTGTACAAAACTCGGGCTGGTGGGGGTCCCACCAGCCCCTGAGACGATGGAACCACTAGAACTGGATTGCGATTCGTGCGTGAGCGTCGCGGCTGAGGAACTCTCTACCCTCATCTGAGAGGCATACGACACCAAAGCACCTTCAGGTGTGAGTAACAGCGCGGTGTGTATGGACGGTGGAGAGAGCAGTTGGGAGAGATATGTGTGCAAAGTGGGGAGGACGAGCATCTTGGTAGTTGGTCGAATTCAAGACGTGTTACTGATTGGCGGATAACATTCAGCAATGGAGTGGCGTGTTACAAGACGCGTACGAGGAGACCAACCAGCTCAACTCCACGGAGAACACCATACATTCTTTTCGTCTCCCAGCAAAAACCGGGAAGACAAAAGCTACGGAAACAAGTGATGAAGCCAACACATTGAGATACGGAGGTGAGAGGAAACGAAGATTAAAGAAAAGAGAGGGCAAGATATCTGGTTCGTGTCGCACACCCTACTCGCAGCGGAATGTGATAATGAAGAGGGATATTCGGATGTAAAAGATGCCGAATACGACCATCCACCGTCCTCCACGTATTACACCAACGCACACCTCCACTCCGCTCGCTCGACGCTCAGATTTTTGGGTGAATACACGAGAGGTCTACTTGCGCTTCTTGACAGGAGTCTCGTCCTTCTTCTCACCACCCGCAGGGGCAACGGGAGCCTTCTCATTCTTCTTGTCGTCTGGCGTAGGCGCATCCGTCTTCTTCGAGCTTGCTCTGGGGATGGGCTTCTGGCCAGCGCTAACCAAGCCGAACAAAGCACCAAAGAGGCTGAAGAAAGTAATGATAACTCCAAGCAATCCAGCAGCAGTCTCGGGGTGGGACGTGATGGCACCAACTGGGTCCTCGCGAGCGTCGTCAAGGAACACACCAATCTTGGCACGCACGAATCCAGCAGGGTCAGTCGCAAACTCTGGGATCTCAGTCTCTTCAATGTCAGGAGTCGCCTTCGAAGCTTCCTCAAGGGCATGCTTGACACCCCACGTTTCGGCACGCAGAGCTTCCGCGTCGTCAGTGGAGTGTCCGACGTAGATGTTGTCAAAGAGGATGTCCTCAGTCATGGTCCACAGTTCAATACCAACACCGCCCTATGCACAAAGACAGTAAGCACAAGAACGCGAAACAGAAACCATGACAGAACGCACAATTTTGTTGAGGTGCTTGACAGGTTCGAGGTCCTCAAAGTAGCCGGGGTTAGGGATCTTACGAGGTGCCCATTCGCCTTTGTACGCCGGGTTGTCAATCATAGGCGCGTACCACTTGCCCTTGTATTTAGGGTTGGCCTTGAATGGACTATCAAGACAATTTTTCGCGTCAACGTGAGGTAGATGCGCTGGCACAAGGTTGCGTACCGTTTCCATTCGCCACATCCGGGTGCCGCATCACAGGCAGGGTTGGAAACAGTGGGTGCGATCCAATCACCATCCTCCTCGTCATCCCATTCCTCGGGCTTCTCAGCATCTGAAGAATTATTAGACTCATCACAAATCTCTCACTGACTGGAACCTCACCAGGGTCAGGGATGGTTTCAGGCTCGTTGTCGAGCCAACCCTCGGGCTTGACAGCATCCTCGTCTGGAATCTCATAGGGCTCATTCTCATCCCAGTCAGCAGGCTATTCGCGGGTTTAACAAGGTTAACATAATGGACCAAAAAAATCATGTTTACCTTGACAGCTTCAGGGTCAGGGATTTTCTTGGTGTCGACCCACTCAACAGGTTTCACGTCTTCGGGATCATCGATCTCCTTCGAAGGGTTGACAGAGGGCGTAAAGTCCTCAAGAAGGTTACCTGACTGTTCAACTTTTCCGTTGAACTGGACCTCGTATGTGTTGCTGGGGCTATATTGTGGTTAACAACATGGTCACAACACCTTCGAGAATCGGCTCACTTGACAATGAGGGTGTAGACGTTGATGTCCTTGCCAAAAGCTGGTTTGGGAGGAACAGTGAGGTGCTTCTCTTCGTACTCGCCAGTAACAGGGTTTTTATGACGGAAGATGAAGTGTAGCTATGCCACGGCATACATGTCAGCATACTTGGCCAGTAGCGAGAGTCAAATGCTAACCTTGTTGCCCGGGCAGGTCAAGTCGGGACCAAACATAACCACCCAAGGAGTCGTATCCGAGAATTCCTTCCCACTCGTCTGGAAGCCATCCTCGAGCAACTTGATGTAACCACCACCGCAGTTTCCACCCTTTTGGTACTGCAGCTCATACTGGACCACGAGGGGCTTGTCCTTGAAGTCGACAGGGTGTGTAAAGGGGGCGGAGATGGCGTGGTGCGCAGCCTTGGACTTTGCAACGAGACCTTTCTTGCCAACGATGAGGGGTGTTTGAGGGTCCTCAACCTTCCATTCGCCGACGTAGGAGAAGGTCTCCCCGCCTACGGGTGTCTTTTTAGTAGCCTCAGAAGGCGTCCAGCGTTCGGACCAGTCGTCGGTAAACTGTTCGATGAATGGAGCGGTGACTTCCGTGGTCTGAACGGATAGGGTGAACGCCTGTTCGCGGGGATGTGGAACACGTATGCATGTCATAGGACATGCACAACACGAACATACCTTAAAGACGGGGTGGTCGTCAGCAGCGTTTGCACTAGCTGCGGCGGCGACGAGGACAACAGAGAGCGCTACGCTTCGCATCGTGATAATACGAAGGACCAGTTTGAATAAAACAAAGGAAACGGTTGAGCAAAGGAGCGAGAAGACAAGTGTTGGAAAAAGTCAAAGTCGGATTCGGGCACGCTCTAAATGTTGCCCGGTTAGCGATGCCACGTATACTCTCCCACGCTCAAGCATCACGCTCTGCCACGTTGCGTTCGTTCGCTGGCTGCCCATTCTCATGGCATACACTAGTTACACGCTACACTCCCGTTACAATCTCCCACCTCTATCCAAGCAAATCCCCGTGTCCTGAAGCCGACAGTGCGAGCTACAATCGTTAATCAACACATATACCAGCCCAACACTGCGATATCACATACCACAAACTCGTCGTCCAGATATTTGGACACCGCTATCTGGTCCCCGAGCCCCTTGCGCCGCCGTGTCTTTAGCACGAGATCCCTTGCGAGTGCTTGCCCAGAAGCAGGCTCCAGTGGCCTCAGCTTGATGCTCGTGTCCGTCGGGTCACCTAAGATGCGTCACTTAACATAACTCCCACCCCCCTATGACGTCGGGTCACTCACCAGGGACAATAGACCAGTGGTCAAACACCTGTGAGCAAAACGCCTGTCCCTGCGTCGCAGTACGCAAGTCTGTCTCGAAGCCATTCGCGTCGATAACAGGGATAAGGGCTTTTACAGTGTACAGTGGCGATCCCGCCTTGGGCGTATCTTGTGTGACGTGCCCTCTCCGCCTGGCAAGCACAGTATACACTGCAGATATACAATCTGCCGGTGCCTGCACTTCCACATAGTATATAGGCTCCATCAGGCGCGGCGTAGCCTATGACGTACTCGCACTATAATGAACCGAACGCAAGCTGAAGGGCGAAAAGAGGGTCTTACCATTAAGAATGAAGAGTAACACACACGTCGCGCCGTGGGCACTATCTGTCCTCCGCCACGGAAGATTGGTTCCTGCGCCAAGCTGGCGTCCAGTATCCGGAACCTGACATTGCGCATCGCTGTCGCGCATCTATCAACAGACTTTCCATTTTAAAGAACATCCCGTGACTTACGCTCGTCACAGAGTGGGCCTTCCCGCGCTCCCCACTGGAATCCTTGTTTGACGTATTCCTTTACCGATCCAAGTAGCTTTTTGTCTACCTACAAAGCAAGGTTAGTGATGTGCTTGAAGCGCAGAGGTGAACAATTAACTACCTGCGAGGGCAATGTATCATCTAATAGAATATTTGGCCCGCTGTCGTCGGGTCCAAATGCCCATATCGACCTCGAGGCCAGAAGATCCCACTGATACTTCTCCTGGAAAAACGTTCCCCGCTCCTTCGGAGTCATTCGCATCGTCACCCTGCCACGCTCAATGTCTTCTGATATCCCTCTTTCAAGCGGCTCTGCGATCATCGTAATTTTGTTCCTGGTCGTTCCATTAGCCCACATCCACGCTGTATTAATGAAGGACTGGTTTTAGTAACCCACTTTTTGTTCGGTGTATCAGCATAACATTTTAGTGCGCTCGTTTCCAATACCGTCTCTGAAAATTTCGTGACGGGATCGGACACCTTGATCTCAATTTCTGAGAATAGCTTCCTGAGATCGTGCATAACACAATCCAAATATAGCTCCCCGGTACCGATGAGCACATGCTCGCCGCTCTCCTCGACTTTGGTGGCGGCAAGAGGGTAGGATTTGTTGATGCTCCGCAGACCTGACAACATCTTAGGAAGCTCGGATGGCGCAATGGGTTCGATAGCTATCTTCAGAACCGATTCAGTCATATGCTTGATGGGTCGGAAAATGTAGAGGTCCTCTTCAATATCGAGAGAGGCAAGAGTAGCGGTTTTGGAAATGGAGGCATCGACACCACCGATGAGGACGAGGTTTCCAGCGGGTACTTCATCCGCCGGGATGAAGTATCTGGTGATGAACCGTAAAAAATGAGGATGTCATGCAAAGCGAAGCATTCCTCACCTCGATCCACTCATCCAAAGTCCTTCGACCGTGGCTTTCATCATATCTTCTTCATCTTCCGGCGAATAGCCCTCTCCCAAAACCTTGACCTGCACATCCTTTCGTAATGTCCCACTCAAAACACGACCAAATGCTCTGAAAGACTGAGCGTCCGTTGTATGGTAGAGTTTGGTTATCTGGACCATTAAAGGACCCTCGGCGCCGCAAGCTTTCATAGATGTAGCAAGCTCCGAGGTCTGGGGACCTGTGTATGTCTGCTCTACTTTAATAGGTGCACCAACGACCGGAGATGGGATATGCTCGACGATCATATCTACGAGCCCCGTTGCAGGTCCGAAGAATTGGTCAAGCACCACCTTGAGTAGCGGGCGGACATCCATTTTGTACATCACGGGCTTCAGTGTGATGTTGAGTGATGCGAGCGTCCGTTTGAGGTCATCTGTTTCCTCGCTAAGCACATGACTGTAAAGTTTGTACAGGGGATCCAGGATAAAGTGGACGAATGTTCGAGACTGCTCGGGGTCAGAAGCTTTACGTGTGAATTTTCGTGTCTCGTTGTTGAAGTAGATGTCTCCCCAGAGGCGATCAGCGAAGGCAGACACGTCCAGGGGACCGTATGTGTCTGCGTACATCTGGGCGAAAGACCGAAGGGTAAAACACCAAGCCATATCTGTGCTTCCGAACGCGATGTTCCCGTTCTCAGGGCTTAGGCGTAACTCGGGGTCTGGATCGATGCCGCTGTCGAGCGTATCTGGTTAGGGAAGTATCTCTGGATATGAAAGCGAGCCGACCTGATGAACGTGTTGATTTCCTCAATAGTGTGTTTAATTTTGTAGTAAGCGTCGGTAGGCTTGATGCGCAACTCAAGGATAAGTCTATCGATTTTGTTCATCACGAGTGTGATCTTGATACCCTCCTGAAGGGCGTGACGAATTATAGCTTCAGTATTGACCATCATCTGTGTCGGTCATTCAGTTGGGATCAACAACTGCGGCCGTTCAAGACAGACCCCTTCAACAACGTCAACCACCAGCAAAATGCCATCAACTAGTCGCATCGTTGATGCTACTTCATCGACGAAGTTCACGTGTCCCGGTGTATCGATGAAATGCATCAAATGTGATTTGCCACTGGTAGTTGACAAAACCAACGACATTGGCGACGACTTAATCGAAATTCCCCGCTCACGCGATAGGACATGTGTATCGGTGTATTTCAACTGGGGACCAAGAAGTGTAAGCCATAGCCGCTCAAGGAAACTAACTCACAAACCGGGTTATCTGCGTCCCACGCGAGTTTGTGCGTCTCGAAGACCAACATATCCATAAGTGCCGTCTTTCCGTGATGCAAGTGCCCAACTATCGCGACATTTCGCACCATCTGAGGGAAAGACATCATACTTAATAGGAACCTGATGTGATAATCTAATAAGGGTTAGCAAGGACCGAAGAGAATTGACCCACCCCTTGTCGAAGCGCGTTTGGGGCATATCTTTCTCTTCTACCGTCCATTTCCGTACTTTTATGGGGGCGATGATTGGTTCTGAAAGCGGTTGTGCATCTTCTTCCTGCACGAGGGTCTCCACGTCTGGCCCATACACCTCTTCGGCGGAAGGGTAGTATTGCTTGTCTTCGTGCAAAATGACAGCATTATGCACGGGTTCTGGTTTCAAAGTCGACATGGGATATCTCCGTTTGCTACCAGGATGTACTTACCCTCCACCTCCATGAGCGCGCCTGCTTCCTCTGTCTGCATTGGCTCTTCTTCATAGCCTTCGAGGGTAGGCGCAGCTTCGTGCCGTGGACCCTCACCAAAGCCAGTTTCCATCGCCTCCTCTTCATCCTCTGAACCCAGGTCCGCGCCAATGTAGTTACCGAACTCATCGTAGTCCTCGAATGAAACCATAGCAGAGAACTGAAAGAGTCGTAGTCGTACCCGCAAGCGTTGGACGCGTAGGAGTGGAAAAGAATGAATTTCGAACTCCGGGCTACCAGGACTCTTAGTGGCTTTGCTAGTAATCTTACTAGCATTCGTCAATGACCATCCAATCGTAATCTTCAGAGACTATCGCCCACCATGTCTGCATTGCCCGACGATACACTGAGAAAGGTGTGATTCCTCTGTGTACCCTCACTTCAACCCAAGCTAACGCTTACTCGTCACCAAAGATCCTAGTCCAGATTCAACAAACCGCAGTCCAATCACAGCGTGCCCTGAACTTGACAAGGCAACAATGTGCTACCAAGGAGCGTGAACGTCGAATCGTCCAGCTGACCATCGGTGAAATAGCGACCATTGAAGGAGACGTTAATTTGTACAAAGGCGTAGGAAAGATGTCAGTTGCCTTCGTTCAGGAGCCAGGACGATGAATAACTAGTTGCCCAGGTTCATGATGGTACCCCAGAAAGCCATGGAACAAGAACTGAAGGGACAGGAGAAAGAATTGACGGACGATATCAACAATCTAAACAAGAAGGTTACCTCGGGCGTTCTGTGGTGATCTATCGGCTAACATGCACTCTGTCTCTTAGTCAAAGTTTCTCGAGAAGCAGTTCAATGATGCCCAAGCTCAGCTACGTGACATCGTAGGTGCCTTACATTGCCTATATCGTTCTTGGCTAACCATCTCTGACAGTTCCATCATAGCTCCAAATAATAGTAGACCGCTTAAATCATGCCATCGCAATATATTTACTTGAGAGAAAGTGCTTCTGCATCAATTAAGTTGCATTGGCCGGGAGAGTAATGCCTCGATTGAGCATACAAGACATACAGATGACATGCGGTGCGTGGGCACACTTCTCCACGAAGAAGCATCACAAGAGAAATCATATATAGCTACAGTAAGCACCGCAAGACGGCCGAGCTATAATCAATGATGCGCCAGTGCACGCCAATGCGCCCGTTCAACAGGAAACGTGTAGGTATTGTTGCTGGTCTCCCAGTTCCTGGTTACAAACCACTGTACGTCGCGGAAAATGGCGCACTCGTCCTTATGCGTCGCCCATCCGTTTGTCTGGCATGTCTGAAGCGATATTGTTACCCTTGTGGTTGGCTATCAAATCTGGATGGACTCGCCTTGGAACAATACCACGCAGTCTTGCATCGTGCGCATTTCTTCATCTTCTCATCCGCTCTCCCACAAACCTCACACTTCGCAGCTCTGTTCCTCTCGAAAATCGCCTTGCTTGTTTTGAGCATTGCTTCTAGTGTGTAAGGGAACACCTTTATGTGTGCATTCTCTTCCAGTCTCAAACCAGGAGGACTGAACGCAAAAGTGTGCTGTGTGGCATAAAGCACTGCGATGGTGCTCCCAGGCGCACAGAATGGTTGGAACATGGCGCCACGATCGTCGGTGTGGAATGCAACCAGGATTTTGTGTCCTTTCTTGTCCTCTACCTCTAGCATGAGGCGCACCAGGACACTACTACTGACCACCCGGCCGAGGAAACACCAGTGCCTCTGCGGTTTTGCGGACGAGAAGTACGTGTCATTTATCTCGGGATCGGGGGGCAGATTAAGGAATGTAGGGAAAGCGTTTGGATTATTGAGATCGGAGGTGGACAGAGGTACCATTGGTGAGTTATTCTGCTGCATGTGCGGTAGAGATTCTGGTTACTTGCATCTACCTTATATATAGGATGGGATCGTGTGATGGCTGGCTTCTGCATAGAACATTCTGGCGCCAACGCATGCACAAGGCGGTGAGCCTCAAGGCGACATCGGGATTCCTGAATTCTGAATTCATGGGTAGAATTCCCACTGTTTGGCGCTCATTGAGCGCAAATACATAAGTACCTCAATACCGCAACCGCCTTGACAACTCTATGCTCCGTGCTGACATGCCGTCACTTCCCTTCAGGACCCCCGAAGACTGTATCAAGCATGCCAGGAAGTGGAGGCAAGATGCGTGTTTTTTTGTTTCCAGACACCTGTTTTGATCAACAAGCCCCACTTCAGTGCTGGCGCCTACCACACAAATGAGACCTGTGTTGCACTTGGCGCCCCGTGTGTCTAGTCTCGCAGCTGTGACAGCGGGCGCCTACGGCTGAGTGGCGAATCAAAAGATCAAGGGTACGGGGTTGTTTGTTACCATACCACCGCGCGGAGATCCACAAGCACTTGAATGAAGAATGCAGAATCTCCGTTCTCCACGCCATGCGGCGTTCCTTTTGTGAACGGCCAAACACGGAAAAGCCACAATACCTTGAGCGAAGCTTCCATTCCGGCTGGAGACCCAAGTGCCTCATGTATGCGGCGTATTGAAATCACACCTGGCAGTAGTTTTGACACCCCGAATAGTAATACGGCTGATACATGCTTGAGCAGTTTCAGTCGGAGATGCATAATATTCAAAGTTCCGGACCGCTACAAGCCCTTGTGGGACTGCCAAAGTCACCATTGTCAAGGGTGTTGTCGTCGGCCGCCATCAAGTGGGTCGCAGCATGGCACCAGCGACGAAATAATCTTCTCTCGTCCTTCCAGGACATCCTCTTTGTCCCATCTACGGTTGATCGATTGCCCGGAATCAACAATCCATCTTTCAGGCAGTATGTTTTGGGACATGCACCCACCCACCCCACCATGACCGTTCCCGCTCCAAACATCCTCGGGGAATGCGACTATGTCGTCGTCAGAGGAGGCACCACCAGTTGTCCGATCGCAAATCGCCTTAGCGGAGCCGAATACGTCATGTCGAACGTGGACGTGTGAAGGGAGGTTCTCGTGTGGCCTCCTCCAGATTAGCATCCATTTCGGTTTGGACGATTTTCGATACCACTACGTCTTCCACTTCAACCCGCAGAAGAATATATAGTCGCAGCTTCGAGCTTGTCACTAGTAGCTCACTCGGCAGTGGATTCAAAATAAATAATTTCAATGTCGTACGGTCGTGGCGGTCGGGGTTATCAAGACAGAGCTGCTTTCTGCGTTCCGAGGCTCATCCCGACCAGGATTCGTGAAGCGGTTCCATGGCATCAGGTATGCTGGCATCTTTCCCTATGATGCATTCTCAATTATTTTCAAGGCGAATGGCAGAACCGACTTAGCAAAGTTCCTATGTGGAGCCACACCCCACGGCAAGTTCAATATACCTGTTTTAGTCGCAAGCAAGCCACCATTGCATCCGGGATTCCATACCGAGAGGATACGAACGATCCCGCTCAACCCGCCTGTGGTTGTACCAAAATCCACTACAGCATCGATGGCAGCGGACAAAGGAGTTCGACTTTGGTTGTGTCCCTGCCCGCTTGCCTTGACCATTCGCGCAGCAATTTGCACGCCAACCACCATACAGCGGATTCAAGATTCCTCCGAGTAGTGAAGCCAGTGCAGAGGGCGTCTGGATAGGGCCTGATGTGGGCGGTTCCGCCTGCCCCGCGCGTGCCAAGCGCGTGAGGTTATATTGAGCACAGGTCCAATTGCTTCGCCCAAGATTTTCATGCTCAGGTCTGTCTTCTCATTCGGCAGACTAAATTGGTGCTCACCTTTTGCTGCGGAATTGGGCCTCCAGGTCACCCTAGGGAGTATCAATTCACCGTTTGCAAGGATTTATTGCGTGTTGGCCCACATCTCGTATGAAAATCCGTCAGGTACTCCTGCAATTCCGGGTTGATTCGAAAGACTCTATCATGCGACTGCAATCACGCCCCTGGTTAATCATACCTATCTGGTTCCAGTGCTTGCTATTAAGCACGGTGTGGCTTCTTGCTCCAGTGCTCGAACTTTCGAACTTCATTCAATCTCGCCTCCTAGATGAGGAATACCGCATGGTCATGCAAGCAAAGAAGGACTCTCGATGCTACTCTGCCCAAAAGCCTACCCGATATTGAAATTATGCTTGTATGGGATCTTCCTTATCCTCTTTTCACCGGACCCCGTGCGCGTATGGTGCAGACTGCGAGACGGCACGCGAATAATCGATGGTGCGCTTGCACTATTCCCCGTTCTCCTTCGACCATCTTCCCAGCGTACCGTGCGTCTCGCCTCCGCGGACCCTCGCGCGAATCCCGTAGTGGATCTCAACTGCTTTGTGACCAAGAACGACTGGAAAGTGATGCGCAGCGCTTGAAATCCAGAAGGAGCTCACGGCGCAAGGGTGCGACATCACTGACGGTGTCGTTCCCGGTCAGGCAGGCGCGGATACGGATATTGGTGATTTCATCCAGAAGCAGTGCATGAGTATGACCCACAGCTGGTCGACGTGTCGGAGAGCGCCGGAGAGCGAAGGGGGTGTTCTGGGTGACCGATAGAGGGTACAAAGTATCGGAACTGACGTGTTGCAGACTCGAGTATCTTCCTCGGCTATCCTGCCAGTGGGTGCCTATCTTGCTGCTCTAACCACTCCCGTGGCTGCCAAGGCAGCGTGAATGACTATATGAATTTTCTCCAGCTCCAGCCTGGATTGCTACATGACTCAAGCTTGGTTGGTACCACGTACGATGCGGTGGGATCAGTTGTGAGTGGATGGGTTGTTGGGTTGTTTTCGGATGAGATGATTGGAAATATTCTCGTTGAATTCCTTGGTCTCGTGTTACGCTACTAAAATGCTCGTCTATATACCTGTGGATGTTCGGATGATCGTGTCGGTGCGATGTATCCTTTGATCATTGTTCACACCGACTCTGACGACGGTCCAATCGTTGTTCGTGTTTAGCAGTAGCATGTACCTACCGAGTGACAAGTTTGTACATTTACATAGACACTTGAAACTGTTCCTACAACTCGATGTAAGTTGCACGCAAACTTTGGCAAGTAGTGTCTATCTTGTGCGACGCCGCGTTTACTGAGGCAATTCCTGATCATCTTCCGTCTCAATCGATAGAAGATTTCGCTTCGAAACTCGCGGGCAAGTCGCCAGTCATGCACAATTGGACCTTGGCGGCCTCAGGGGAATCCCAGCGTGTCGGCAATCAATAAATCATTCCTGACCCCGACGGGACGCCGAAGCCGATTCAGGTCACGAGAGATTTGCTGAAGCTATTACGGTTATCTAGTTCGGAGGGACCCGAATTGTTTGCTCCTCTTCGTCTTCTTCGAGGCGAGTTCCAACTGCCTTGACGTTGGCAGGACTTGAGTCCATATTCAGATCGATCAGAGAGGCGGTTTCTACACTCTAAACTACACCGAGATATGTTGCGACAGCTTCTTGGACGTGCTAGTTTGTCCAGGAGGAATACTCCTGGCGACTCCAACGAGCTGGGTGGAGAAGAGTTCAAGCTCCCCAAGATGGCTTCCCTGGTCATCGTAATCGTCCACAACATGATACTGCAGGTACGCAATTACGCCATATTAGTACATGGTTCCACGGTGTAACACTTTTCCGGTAAAAGCTCGCCTTTTTCATCCTTATCCCTTCCTCGAGCAAATATGCGGAATACTTGGGTGGAAGTGCAACTTTCTCTGGTATCGTTATTGGTATACCCACCGTGTTTGGTGGTATAGCACTCATTCCAATGACGAGATATGACAAAGGTAGACCATACCCGTCTTCATTTCATAGCCGAAATTCACTGTTAACGTCGATCCGTCTATAGGACAATACGCCAGGGCATTGCATATAGGGTGCTTCGCGGGCATTCTGGGGCAAGTCGCATATGCAATCGCATATCGTGCCAATTTCCTGTACTTGATCCTCATCGGACGATGTTTGACCGGCGTTTCGTTGTCGGGTTTCATGTACTGCAAACGATACTGCACGGATCCTTTGATCGTCGGAATTCGCCGTCGGACGACGCTTTCCAGCTGGTTAGTGATCGGACAAGTTCTGGGAATGACCGTCGGTCCGTTCATCGGGGGTCTGTTGTACAAGGTCGGATTCCGAAGTTCGATTTTCAACGGATACACCAGTCCAGGCTGGGTTATGGTTTGCTGCTACGGGGTCTTCTGGTTGATTATGGCCAAATACTTCGAAGATGTCCCCACGACAGAAATGAGCTTGGAGCTTCACGAAATAGCACCCACCCCTTCTATCGAAGAAGGGAAGCAAATTGGAGTCCCCACATCACTTCCACCTTCTACTCAGACTAGCCGCCCACCATCACCACCAAAGGAATCGTTCATCGCACACT
>JBBPNB010000539.1:0-15965 GCA_038090635.1 Rubroboletus satanas
ACATGAAGAATCTAAAGACCAGCTGGCTGGGTCCAGAGAAAAAGGTTGGGTGTCTGATATCATACATACGAATGCATCTGTTCATGACAAGAATATTACATAAGCAGACTGCCCACCAGGCTGTGATAGGAGAAAGCAGCACCCACACTTCTGTATTGGAAATTGAGACCACCAGCGATGCTGTCCAGGTAGGAGGATTGGTGCACAATCTAGCGCTAGATTGTGCTGCTGATCACAGACATCCAGCAGACATTCTCTTTCATGACTGACGATACCGTTCAGGTGTGTCAGCACGATCTTGTACGAGTACCAGGCCACTGACCATCCACCAGGCATCCACTTGCAGGCTGAAATCGCTCTCCCCCATGGTCGTGGATGATGCTGTGCCTAGTAAATCTCCACACATGAAACTTTGTCAGGTATGTAGGCATGGAATGATGGCGCAAACGAGCAGCAGTTTATGCCAGGATCCACAGACAACAAGCGCAAGGCATACAACGGAGATGAATGCCGCATCTCCCTATTCACTAGAGCCGACATCTCCCATGAACATTGACGGAATCTCCTTGATGGTCAGTCATACATATATGAGTGTGTTGGACTCGAAACAAACAAATGTCTAGTCTCTCGTCAATACAGCCATGCAGGAGCAGCAGGCTCGTGCATGCTCTGCTTCCACAAAGGCCGAATGCAATGGCAATGTTGCAGACCATCGTTTCATTCAGCACCCCTACCTGACCAATTTAAATCTGGTTGTCAATGCAGAGTTTCACTTCTTGATCTGTCAGCTTTGCAAGGAAGCCATAGTCACCTCTACAACACGGAGCCATATCATCAACAAGCATCCAGAGCTCTCATCTGCATTTACTTTGGATGATTTTCAAGCGGTGGCCACAAAACTACAACTGACGTCGACCCTCCCTACTGACATCACTGGCCCTAGATCTGTGGTGCATGGCCTGGCTGTGTGCGATGCTCTGGCATGCGAGCACTGCCCGACAGTGATGACAGGATCCAAAAAGATAAGGGAACATCATGTTCAACATCATCGAGATCGGGCCGTTCCCAACATGTGGCGCTCCTGCAAAGCACAAAGAATGAAGACCGAGGGTACTGGCAGTCAGCGCACGTTCTGGGAGGTCACCATCGAGACGACGACGATGACAGCAGGATCAAAGGTGATTACGGAAAAACTGATGCAAGACTTGAACAAGCAGCTGGAAAATGTTCAGGTTCCCACTGACCATCGACTCGTCAGTCCTTGGCTACGTACCACACGATGGCATGAATACATGGCAGAAATCGGGCTGTCCACAGATCAGCTACGTTGCTGGATTGCATTGCCACGACCTGACGAGATGGACTACAAGAACCTTCATGAGATCATGGAGCGTTATTTTCAACGAGCGCTGGAGCTCATTGAAACAAGCGATGAGCTAGTCCTTCAACGTCTCAATTCGCCAGATCCTGCCAAAAGGTAAGCCAGCCTATTCTGGTCAGCGCAAACGAGCGCTCGTTTGCGCTGACCCTCCATCAACCCATTCATCGGCTGACCCACGACCGTCTCCATAAAACAGCGGTATCTCCAACACACCATTCCACAAGCACATGCTGGATGCCACCATGAGAAACTACATCACGCCCGTCGTCTGCATTGTTGCCATGCTCTTGCGGAACCTGTGGCTAATGGAAGGGGTGGAGAACTTCAACTTTGCCATTGCTGATCTGGTCGACATGCTGCAGGACCAAGCAGAGGAGTCACGGATCATGGAACAACTACATGCCATACTGATCAAAATGTGGACCACCACCTGGCCCAAGCTGACCAACTCGAGACGCATCACGGATCCAACCGAGGCCGGACTCGCTCTACTGACCTTGAATCAAGATGGATCTTTCAAGGAGCCCAAAGAGGTCACCAGGATCATTGCAAAGCTAGAGTATTGTATGCGGCTCACGTTCCTGAAGGAGATGAGAACACGTACAGACGCTCGGGATGACATGACGGAAGCCATGGCCTGCGATGCTCTCCAGCCCTGGTTCACAGAAAAGACCTACTCCACCTTTGCCCGTCTACGCTCTCTACAACACAGAGCGTCCGTGATGGCATACGACACGATGGGACTACCACACATTTGGTGGACGGACACGACAGGCTGGACATCCCTCAAGTACAAGGGCAATTCCATCTCCTTCTCAGACGTCTGCAATATGTTTCAAGACACTGAAAAGGATCTGATCTCTACCTGGGAAAACAAGGTCCTACGTGGACTTGCCCTCAGGGTCGACTATGCAGATGTGGTGGACGATCTCACCAACAAGGACATTGGTTACTCGTTCCTTTTTGATCCAGGCAATGCATGCTTTGAAGATCGTGCTCGCCTGGTGCGAGCGGTCGTCGAGGGCAGAGGTGGCTTTTCCAGGTTTCTCGTGTGGCAGAACGACGAGCTGATTTGGAATCATGCGGCACTACGAGGCTGGCTGCAAGACTATGCAGAGCTTCAAAGGCTACTCCTGCTTCGCGTGGAGATGCTCAGCGGTGCACCCAGCAGAGGCACTGAGCTGACCGCAATGACCTATCGCAACACTCAGACGAGGTTGACTCGCAACCTGATGATGTTTGGACGCCACGTGATGCTGCTCTGTCAATACTCCAAGACGACGGCACTGACAGGGCAGGACAAGCTCATTCCACACGGACTGGACGCTGTGACGAGTGACATCCTCATCCAGGACCTCGCCATGGCCCGACCGTTTGCACAGCTGGCAGCCAAGATCTGCTTTGGTGACGAGAACGTAGTGCAGCTCTACAAGGACCTGCTGTTTGTCAACTTCAATAAAAAGTTTACCTCCAACGACCTCTCTTCGGTGATGGCGAAATATAGCCTGCCTCGCATGCAGTTTGCCCTGACGATCAATCCATGGCGGCACATCCAGACTGCTTGGAAGCGCAAGTTCAGATGTGTGACAGAAGACATTTCAGAAATGGATTGGGAGGACGACGTGGAAGCATTGCAGGCAGGACATACGTGGGCGACGGAAAACCGAGTGTATGGTCTTAGCACCCACAGCCTGGCTGGTGTGGCCGAGGACGTCCTGCCGCTGTTCCTGCAGGCGAGCATAGCATGGCAGGAGCGATGTCAGGTGATGCCAGGAGGAACAGGGCTTGCATATCCTCGAGCTCGTTTTCACATGGTCAAAAAGCCAGACCCTCCAGAAGTGCGCAAACGAGCGCAAGTTTGTGCCATTGACCAGGAAGCCATGGTGGAAAACATTGCGAACCGAGTGGTGAAGCGCCTAACTCCAATGTTGAAAGAGCTCATGCATGGTCTAACAGATCCAAAGGGCCAACGAAAAGAGGTGACGGTGGACCACAACGCTCAAGAGGATCGTGACATACGAGCAGCCACTCCGTCCTCCATCCCAGCTGCAGGTAAGTTGAACGTTCATGCCATGCCACACCCACCAGCCCAGATTACTACGAGTTTGTTTATCCGTCTTCTTTGACAGCCAAAGAAGCTGGCGCAAACTTGCGCTCGCTTGTGCCATCCCCACCAGCATCAGATCTCACTGCCGACACTGCCAGCATGATCTCATGCCAGTTTGTGGCATCTCCCCCACCGACCTCGGACCTCACAAGCCTAGCTCTGAGACGAATGCAAACGCTGTTGAAAGACGACAACATCACATGGCGATCTCCAGAGCAACAGAGAGCAATGAGCACTGTTCTCGAGCGTCGAAAGGACGTCATTGTCATACTTGCAACAGGCGGAGGCAAGTCGATGCTGGCGATCATGCCCAGCTTGCTAGAAACACGCATGGTCACTGTCTTGGTCCTGCCTCTCAACTCTCTGATTATGGACTATGAGCGACGTCTCACCACGATGCACGTTCCATATCAAGTCTACGAGATCAACAAGGACCTCAATGCACGAGACAATCTGGTCATCGTTTCAGCAGACAAGTCGCAAACCTCCCATTGGCGTGCTGCATTGGCCAACCTGGCTCGTCGCAAGCAGATTGCACGCATTGTGGTGGATGAAGCTCACATACCCCTCCCACCTTCATGCCTCAGCTTGCCGACATGTATCGATTGCTCACGAACGCTGTGACATGCAGACAAGGCACGAACCGACCAGAGCTCAAATATATTCTAGAAAAGACATGCAAAGAATCAGAGCTGTCCGCACGGGTGCAAGAAATAGTACAGGAATGCAAGCAGACATCACAACCTCGAGATCGTATGCTCGTCTTCACACCTTCCATAGGCATGGGCATGGAGCTCGCACGGAAAACCGACTGGCACTATTATGTAGGAGACAAGGGAGTCATGACAGCGATGGAGTGCCAAGAGGCCCATACGGCATGGATTGATGGTCGAGGCAGCAAAGTCATGATCGCCACCTCTGCCTTTAGTACAGGCAACGACCATCCGCACGTGCGCCTCGTCCTACACATGGACAAGCCCTTTGACATGCTGGAATACATCCAAGGGCAGGGTAGAGCAGGGCGTGATGGAATGTCTGCCATCTGTCACACGCTAGTGCCAACAAAGTCATGGAGGGAAAGCGACAAAGAGGACGAGATCGAAAGAAACAACGAGCAAGCGATCCTCGACCATCTATATCTTTATGGTACGAAACGCTGCCTTCGCTATGGCACAACTCTCTACACGGACGGGACTGGGGTAGGCTGTCATCAAGACGACCTCAATCAGCAGTGCTCCGTATGTAGTCGGAACGAACACCACCGACCACAACAGATACGCATGGCAAACATTCCACGTCACAAGATGGGCGGCAGCAGCAGCAGCATCACACCATCCAATGCTGCGAGCTCGTTTGCTGAAGCATCACATCAGGCCGGGCAGCTGAGAGCAGGACGAGAGTCTGGAATGTTGAGCATGGCGGAGCGGTTGCAAAAGGAACTGCGATCACTGCTACACTGCTGTTGCATCTGTCTAGTTCATGCTCCGAGGAATGCTGTGGAGCGACATGCTCTGATGGAATGTCCGTCCTTGAAAGAGCATCTAGATGCAACATGGGGCATGTACAAAGAGTGGAGAGGAAAGCTGCAATACCGCAAGCACCACAGCAAGATCTGTTTCGTATGCCATGTTCCACAAATCATGGATGATCTTCATCCGACGTTCACGAAAACCAAGAAGGGATCTGACCGAGTTGGATGCGAGTATGCAGACATTGTGGCACCACTGGCATTTGCAATCTATCACGATGCGACGCTGAGGTCACGTGCCGAGGCAAGCTTTGAGAGGCAATGGCCAAGACTGGCTGTGTTTACAGACTGGCTGATGGAGGCTCCCAGAAAGGACAGACAGAGCAATATGATAGATTTGTTCTTGTGGTACACAGAGACAGAAAGACAGTAGGGCAATTCATACATATATATATTTATATTTTGAAGCTCAATGTAGAGCATGGGGTTGAACCAGAACGGCAGTGCAAACGAGCGCTAGATTGTGCTGCTGACAGCAGCATATATTCATATTTTCAAACTCCAGGGGAGGAACCTAGGCTACATCTTTCCTCTACATGTCAAGACAGTCTGACGGTCGACAAGCCTGGGAATCAAATTAATTATTCCTAGACATGTATTTCGCTTCCTTGAGTAGGATGCGAATCAAGGATTGGTCAGGAACATGAAGGCTATATCATCCCCTACATGCCGAGAAAATCCAAGGGTCCAAAATGACTGTCAGCAATGCCTTTGTAATGATCAACATGACATGTGAGAGGGTGTGTAGCTTGTAGGACGTCTGAATCGAGGTATATTGTGATGGACGTGAGAGAGATATTGATGGTGGGAATGTGGGCTACATCCCATCTCTACATGGCAAGACGATCCGAGATGTTCCTGGCATGTCTTGTACATCGTTGGACATATAAAATGCATGTAGACGTATTCCACTCGTGGGAGATCCAAATTGAGGCATGGTCTCATGTGCATGAGAGCGACATTGCTCGCGTGAACGTGGGCTACATACCTTGTCTACATGGCAAGAGGCCCGGCATGTCTTGGACATCATTGGGCATGTTGCCTGCTTTGAGGGCATTTCGGTCGTGGTGCGTCCAAATCAAGAAATATTGTCACGTGCATGAGAGAAATGTTGCTCGTGGGAACGTGGACCACATACTTTGTCTACATGCCGAGACGATGCGGGACGACTTGAAATTTTTTTTCGCTGGCTCTCGGAGAGTATTTTGCTTATAACTTGTCTGAATTGAGGAATTGTCCCACGCTCGTGAGAGAAAGGTTGGTCGTGGGAAGCATGGCTGTGACTTTGGTCTACATGCCGAGACATGCCGAGCACCATATGAGAAAGCAACAAAGGAAAAAAGATTGTTGAACGACATTGAAAAAAGTGAACTGGGAACGGTGGGAATGACTTATGTAATTGGTACTATATAGTTGGTGAAGCAGTAGTGGCTGTGTCTCGACACCTCTTGACACTGAACCACTACCTTCCTCTTTTGGAAATTTCCCAAACACACCACAACAACTATTCAATGGCAGTAAGTTGAAGTTTTTGCTTAGCAATGAATAGGTTGACTAATCGATTTGTTTGTCATCAAGTCCATCAACACTGCTGTGAGTGTTTTGTTCTGTGCGCAAAAGAGCGCTTGTTTATGCACATTTCAACCTTAGGAAATTTCTGGCTCTGCTGCCACTGCTATGAATATTGATACCCCTATTGAGCAGGCAAGTGTGGCGCAAACGAGCGCTCGTTTGTGCTTGGCTGACTGCATTGATATACAGGTTGCTACTGCCACTGCTGCCACTGCTGCCACTGCTGCCATGACAGCAGACATATCGATTGAGCAGGCAAGTGTGGCGCAAATGAGCGCTTGTTTGTGCTCTACTGACCATGTTTCTATGCAGGAGGTTGCTCCTGTTGCTGCCCCGTCTGCTGCCACTGCTAGCATGGCAGTAGACATATCGGTCAAACAGGTAAGCTTTTGGCATGAACGAGGCGCTGGTTTGCGCTGACCTCCTCCATTTCACGCGTGTGTGCCAGGTCAAGGCTACCAAAAAGGTAAGCGCCACTGGATGACATCCATTCCTTTGTTCTTGTCACATTTACAAGAAATCTTTTCAGGCAGCCAATGTAAATGTTGAAGAATTGGTAAGCTAGAGGCTGGCGCAAACAAGCGCTTGAATGCGCTCGTCTGACACAAACACCCTAGGCTGAATCTGATGTTGACATGGACGAGGAGGAGGAGGAGGAAGAAGAGGAAAAGAAAGAGGAGAATCTCGACATGGTTGATGTTGACATGGAGGCGAGTCTGTTTTCAATTGATTGAGCGAGTCATTTGAAGCTGACTTGACATGGCTCACGACCCAGGTCAATGCCAAGGCCAGTGGTTCCAAGGCCAAGGGGAAAGGCAAGGGAAAGGCCAAGGCTGATGCCAAGGGAAAGGGAAAAGCCAAGGCAGTGAGTGGTTTTCTGAATTTTCTGTTTAAGCACTGCACCATTGCTAACAAGGACGTTTCATACAAGACGGTCACCAAGACGAGCGGAGAGGTAAGCAGCTTCATTGGCGCAAACGAGCGCTTGTTTGCGCCATTGATGACTGACATGATTGTTGTTCAAAAAACAGCCCCAAGGTTATAAGCCGACGGTCAAGGAGGTGACTCGGACCCCGATCCAGGATCTTTTTGACAGAGTGAGAGAGTCCACCACCCAGGCTACCTTGGGCTATGCTCTGATGACGGTCATGGACGAAAACGACATGGATCATGGGCCGACGATGGATCGCCAACGGGTCAACTTGTGCAACATTGACAGCACTTTTATGAGAAGCTTTGTTCGAGGAATCAAGGAACATGGCCTTCAAAACAAGGTCATCCAGAATGCCTTGGATCTTGGTGTTTACAAAAAGGATGTTGAGATTGCCTCATTGATGGGGGCAAAGAGCGAAGCGTACAGCAATCAGGTGAAATGGACATCGAGTGCGTTGACGTCGACATCGCTGCTTTACAACGGCAACCACCGGTTCACTTACATGCGACACCACACCCCGATCCATGAGACCTTTCTTCACTACAAGAAGGCACAAGAGGAGATCCTGACGAGCGTGTCGGGAGAAAGGGATGAAGCGCTATGAAAGCTGGTGGTAGACACTCACGCCGACATTGTTCAGAATGGTGTTTGGCTTGTTCATTTCCTGAACCTTGGTACATAATGAACCCAGTGCAAACAAGCGCTTGTTTGTGCCACCCCCACACAGACTGACCGAGTGCATGTATCACTCAGACTTTATTCAATCGCATGCCGACCGGGCACTGATCGAACACCACCTTGCCAGCAACTCTCTCCTGCCGACCCATCAAGACAGCGACAATGATTCACTCCATACGATCATGAACGTTCTGCTTCAGACGACCACCATGGAAGCCAGGATCAAGTATATTGAGTCGGCATTGTTGAGCATCGGCACGCTTGGCAGATCATCGCTCGGTCGGATCCTCCGCGACGACGTTCTCTTTGGAGAACTGTTTGATCTCTTCAAAATGGAACACTTTCGATCGTGTGACAACCAGAAAGCCGGTCTCAGCATCAGAAACATTGCTACATGGTATCCAGTGATTGGGGGAGTGAGTGGTCTCCTGTTTTTCCCCCCCCCCCTCTCTCCTCTCCCTGCATCACATGCTGACCGAATCAACACAGGGCATGATCTATGTGGTGCAGCAGTCCATGCACATTCTCAACTTTCTGGGTGCTCCAGTAGAGTTTAGAGATGTGGGCGAGGGGATTCCTCTTGCAGAAGTACCAGCTGCCTTTGAGGCAGAGTATAGGCGGCAGCAGGCCGCCCTAGAGAAGCCAATTTTGCTGGAGGTGTCTGGAGTTCTCGACCGATGCTACTTTGGCAACTGGACGGACATCTACATCGACCATTTTCAAAGCAAGACGAACTCGGTCTCCACGATCGAGTACTTTGCCTGCCTGGACAGGTGGGAACGACGCGCCTATGTGAGCAAGCTGCAAGACTATTGGGTGCAAGTGATCCTCAATGCTGTGGTGGAGAGGGATGGGTTGAGAACAAAGAGAATCACGACGGATCCAGTTGCGGACGTCATCAAACGGTCGATGCCTGCCAAGCTCAAGGCTTTGAGCCACGGACTCATGGATCGTATTCGACCCAACAACCTGCAAGCCTTTTTCCCCATTCCCAACAAGATTTTCCTGCATGTGCTGGGGGAGCAGTTGAAAAGTGTTGAGACGGCGATAACCGAGGTGAGTCGTGACTTGGTGAAACTCAGTGTTTGCTGATCGACCGCTCGTTAGATTGCGCTGTGGGTCGAGCCTCTCACTGTGGCGGGTGCAGATCAAAAGCCACCAATGTGGCGGGACCACCTACGTGGACTCGAGGCCTTTTTCAAGGCCAAATTCAACAATCCCACAGCTGTCACCGAGGTAAGCCATGTGAGGGTGGCGCAAACGAGCGCTCGTTTGTGCCTGGATCGCTGACCACATCCCACCTGTTTATCTTTCATACAGCTCTACAGTAGCCTCTTCCAGCACAGGCACCCCCATCTCATTCCGATGAATGGCTACATCATCCTAAGTCACAGAAGGGCCAGCATGGACATTGACATGACTCTGGTAAAGAAGCCCGACTATGCCATATTTATCAGCAAGTTTCTCAAGGCCTCGCGCGAGCTGCTGCTCAAGGTCCCTGAGATCACAAAGGAATCAGGTCATCGCATGTGGACATTGCCCACCATGTCCGACCTGCATGACGACGACTTTGAGATGGAGCAATCAAGCATGCTCAGTCTTGTCTCTATGGCGTTCCGCCACACCAGCTTCCCTTGGCTGGACACAAGGAACGTAAAGAAGCCGCAAACATTGATGAAGAAGCTCTGCGCCCTGTTTCTCAGCAACAGGGCACGGGAGGAACTCCTGGCGACCGACTGTGCATGGATCATGCGGGAGAAGATGCAAGAGATTCTTGCCACGGCCGTCGCCCACAACAACATTGACACCACCTGGACGTGGTACGACAATATCCAGGAAAGGCCAATGATGGGAGAAGAAGACGATGACCCTCTCGACATCACCGACGGACCAATGAGACTGGACAAGGGCGAGATGGTAGGGAACAGAGGCGCTCGTATGCAATCCTACCTCAAGCTGCGTGACGTAAATCAGAAGAAGATGAAACGCATCGCAGCGCTCGCTCTGTCCGAAGGTCTCGGACTCGGATTCGGCAAAAGGGCCATACCTCAAGTGTTGGACAGTGTCAAACAGCTCTTGGACGTGAGTACATGATCAAGAAATGTTTGTCAGAAACTAATGCAACCTCGCATTTCAGGATCTCAAAGCATACTCGGAGGTCGCCATCCATCATCAACAGGATCCAACGACTGCATTCGACTTGGACAGCATCTCCAGGGACGAGATGGACACGCTCTATCCAATCGACCTGCCAGAACCTATGAGCAAGCAGGAGGCCGATCGTTGGACGGACAAGCAACTCGGGTCAGTGGAAGCCAGGCTGGCATCCTTGACGACATACAAGGACGAGAGCGCTCAAGTCTGGGCAGCAGAGAAGGCTAAACAAGAGATGTCAGTCAAGGAGGCCAAGGAGCGGGAGATGGCGCATCGCGACATCAAGATCTTTGTGTCGTCGCGCAAGGCACACGCACAGAGAATGAAGGAGGCCAGAAGTAAGTGGTGAACGATCATCATCAGGCCTCATTGACACTTTTTTTTTTTTTTTCACAGATCAGCCCAAGTCCCATGAATTCATCGAAGACAGCGATGAGGAGGCAGAGCAAGTGCCCATCAACCTTGGATCCTTCAAGGCAGTGACCGCAGGCGAGCATAGCTTTATATTCCAGCGCTGAAATATCCACTCTGACACCTGACATCCGCACGACAGGCATAGACATGTCGGAATCCGAGTCTAGCTCGATGATGGTGGCAAGCAGCAGCAACAGTCGCAAGCGAACCATCGAGGTCGCAGGTCAAGGCAGTCAGGATACCAGAGGTGATGCACGCATCCGACTTGAGGCAGAAGATGTGGACATGAGCGATGGTGAGAGCACATCTCAGACTCGTCATCATTCCAATCCCAATCCAAACGCTCACCATCACATTAGCTGTTGCAGAGTTCACTTGGGAGAGATATCAGGACATGTTTGCCAGCCCAGACAAGGAGTTGGTAAAGAAACTGCCCGCTTTCCTAGGCGTGTTTTATCTTGCAGTTCAACATGTCATGGCAAAGCAACCCAACAATGCAGCCATCCAACAGGCCAAGCTCTTTGTTAGCCAGGCCACCACAGCCCCAAGTCCGACCGACGTCCACACGCAGCTTCTTCGTTTCAAAGGCATCACCGGAACTATGAAATACATCAAGACTTCTCAATTCCTCATCAGTGACATGTACACAGAGGAAATGATGGACTTGAATGCCATTGTCGAGTTGATTATAATAAGAGTATGATAGCACCAATCCATTCTCTGCCGCCTGTATATATATATTATCACATGGACAATACATTTGTATGAGCACAAACGAGCGACAGTTTGTGCTGCCAAACATGAGTATCGTCGTGCCATACATCACACGAGCGCAAACGAGCGACAGTTTGTGCTGCCCATCATAGAAGAACATCATACAGTGGACAGTGGCTCAAACAAGCGTCCCAACGTTGGGCCATTTGCAAGACAATCAAAATGTAATGTGTTGGCTCTAATCATAACCCTTGCCCTGAAGAGGACCTCTTGGTCGTGTGATTTGGTTGCCATGGGATTGAGATATAACTATATTGAAATGACATGTCATCGAAACACTCGTTTGACCATGATGTCATCAGTCAGGGTTACAACGCTACCATATCGTAGGTTCTGGACTGTAGATGAAGCGTACAAGAGACTAGAAGTAACCTAAGCACTTGGAAGGGATTCCTAACTGGCCAGGAGATACGTGGTATATTGCATAGAACTAGCCGAGGAGCATGTTCTACAACTTTGAAGTTTATATCAGTCACAGGATCACATACAGACCAAGCTATGCATGATGGTGGGACCAATCTAAATGGGAAAGAGCCTCATGATATCTGGGCAGGCTCATTTGGCAAATAACGTAATGTTCTGATGAATACTGTGCTTCAATACTGTCTCATCATGTAACTTACATATCCCTGAGCACTCTAAAGGGCAGAGATACCTACTTCATCATGAAACCCATTTCTGTCTCCACCAAAGCCAAAATCATGTTTCTCTCTGAATCTGGCCGTTCTGCTAGGCAAACATCCTTCCAAACTGGTCTGGCAAAGTCCATTGTGGTCCAGGGCTATTCAAAAAGATTCATTCAGACAAGGAAAAAAACATCAAATTAGACTTCCCTTTCCAAACTTTCTTCTACCGACAGAAGGAGAATCATTCCTAGCGTTACTTCTGGTAAGGTTGAAAATGCTGTCCAGGCAACCCAACTCATCGATTCTATCCTAATATTCTTACCCATGGAAAGACAGCTGTCTTTCCGCACTGCCACAGAGCGCGCCACCCATTTTACCATACATGTGCGCTAAACCGGCGTGTGCGCCACCACAGCCACAGAGTGCACCACCCATGTTAGTGTACATGTGCGCTAAACAGGCATGCGCACCAGCACAGCCACAGAGCGTGCCACCTGTTTCGTGCATATCAGCGCTAAACAGGCGTGCACGCCACTCGTTCTGTGCATATCGTCGCTAAACAGGCGTGCGTGCCACTCTTTTGATACATATTGTCGCTAAACCGTAGGGAGTACCCCTGTATTAGTGTACATGTTCACTAAACTGGTGTGGGCATCGCTGGATCAGTTACACTGTACAGTCACCAACTACAGAATATACCCCTGTATTAGTGTACATGTTCACTAAATGGGTGTGCGCGCCACTTGTTTGGTGCATATTGTTGCTAAACAGGCGTGCGCGTCACTCTTTGAATACATATTGTTGCTAAACAGGCATGCGTGCCACTTGTTTGGTACATATTATCGCTAAACAGGCGTGCACGCCACTCTTTTGATACATATGGTCGCTAAACAGGCATGCGCGCCACTTGTTTGGTGCATATTGTCGCTAAACAGGTGTGCGCGCCACCATGTTGGCACATATGGTCACCCACTGTAGGATGTACCCCTGTATTAGTGTACATGTTCACTAAATGGGTGTGTGCGCCACTTGTTTGGTACATATTGTTGCTAAACAGGCGTGCACGCCACTTGTTTGGTACATATTATCACTAAACAGGTGTGCGTGCCACTCTTTTGATACATATGGTCACTAAACAGGTGTGCACGCCACTTGTTTGGCACATATAATGACTAAACAGGCGTGCGTGCCACTTGTTTGGTGCACATTGTCGCTAAACAGGTGTGCATGCCACCATGTTGGCACATATAGTCACCCACTGTAGGATATACCCCTGTATTAGTGTACATGTTCACTAAATGGGTGTGTGCGCCACTTGTTTGGCACATATAATGACTAACCAGGCATGCACGCCACTTGTTTGGTACATATTGTCGCTAAATAGGCGTGTGCGCCACCATATTGGCACATATGGTCACCCACTCTAGAATATGCCCCTGTATTAGTGTACACATTCACTAAATGGGCATGCACACCATTTGTCTGGTACATATTGTCACCAATGATAGGATATATCCCTGTATTAGTGTACATGTTCACTAGCCAGGCTTGCATATAGATTGATACATACAGTGACCAAACAGGTATGCATGGCACTGAGTTGGTACTGTATATATGGACACTAACTATAGGATGCACCTAAACAGACATGCAAGTCACTTCATTTGTGCATATAGTCACTCAACATAGGGTATGTTCCTATATTAGTGTATATACCCACTGACCAGGTGCCATATGTTGTTGAATCAGTATGTGTTGCCAGGTTACCATTTGTGCTCACTAAAGTGGGGTTGCTTGGTTATCTGATCACAGTCATAATCACATTTACAAGGGCAGAAAGTACATAGTACAATGAGGATCCTAAGAGTTATTGGTCCATGGGCATCCAGGTTCTGCTTTACAGTACAACTAGGCAGCTTCATCCATAACATCCTGCCTATCCTTCTGCTGTACCTCAAGGAGTGCCATCATGTCCGTTCTTCATTGCTTTAAGCCATTGTTCACAAGATGTCCAACAATTGCATCTCTCAGCCATTCTTCTCTCAGCCAGTTGACCATGGCATCTGGAGGAGGGCAGACTGTTTGCTCCTCCAAATATGCTCTAATCTTGAGGATGCGCACTTCATCATCTGCAACCTTCTGCATCATGTCGAATATGATTCCAAACAAACAGTTGGACACTTTAGGGGTCTTCCCAGCCAGCAGGGCATCCATAACTCTGAGCCATTCCCTGTCCATCTCCTGTGACTGGGAGAAAGTCTGGATGATGCAGAGCTGGTCAAACAAGGCCTCGAAGGAAACTTGTGGGGTGCGCTTTGCTGACGATCCTTCGTCAGCGCTGAATCCATCATCTGGAGCGCTGCGCTTGTCTGTAGAAATGACAATCTGCATACCACCAATGCTGGGGAGTGTTACTTGCCAGAGACCGATCTGGGAGTGAGGGCGCTACTGGTTCCTGATGCTGCCTTTCCTTTTCCTTGCAAAAAATAAAGATATTAGTGAATGTGTGTACTAATATTGAACATTTACCGACCTTTTAGCACAGACGATGTGCTTGCACCGCCATCCATGTTATCATCTGAGTCATCGTAGACGAAGGAGGCACTTGAGGCTGGAAAGCAAACCTTTGCCTTTTGCAACTGGCCCAGCTGCTTGCTCATCAACTTGGCCTGCTGGATGTGTGACTGGTTCAGCTTTGTTGCATACAACACTGTTGAAGAGATGGCGTGGGGACCCAATCCCTCATCTTGACATTCCTCGTTTGTTCGAGCACGCCAAAAGTTATTCACTTCTTGATCAGTTGCAAACTTCAGATCCTCAAAGTTGGGACCCAGTTGAAGCTTGTCCATCACGGCCTTCATCTCTTCGGGCTGTAGGGGAAGGTTCAGGCTTTCTCCAGGATTCCTGACCTGTGACACATGCTTGTACGACAGGACTGCCAGCGACTATATCAAATATTGAAATATTCAGTCAATGTTGGAATATTAGTGAACGTGTTCACTAATATATGCTGTTGCTCACCGTGAGGAGGGGTTTGTGTTACAAACCAACGGTTCGGTTCCTCCCTTATACTGCTTTACTGCCAACGTTAGAACGTTGGCCTTCATTTCTCACTCTGTGGACGAATACTACCGTTACTTCGGACCCCTATCCCCTTCCTGTGTTGATTTCCTAAGATCTACACAGCCCTCCTTCCCCTGTTTCACCTTGGCAGTTTTACTGCTCCCTTTTGATGTACCATTAGACCGGTTCCCCTCTTCCTTTCGGAACCGCGCTGCCTCTTTGATCCCATCGCCTCATGGCACGCCTGCTAGTGTCCATGAGGCGTTCCTCCTTTTAGATTAGTCTAGTATCGCACATAGCTTGGTCTGTGCGCGATCTTGTAACATACAGTGACTCCAAAAACCGTTCCAATGTTTTGTAGTTTTGGAGTGTATGTTAAATAGCAGTTGTAGGCGTGGAAATTCCGCTTAGGGTTGGTGAGACCATGTGATGTACAAACTCCTGGCTACCTGCCGACCTAATACCCATGTGATTCGGCTCAGGGGTCGCTGAGATATATCCATTTTAAAACAGGGACACCATTGGAACAGTTTTAGAGCTTTTGAAATAAATAGGGTATTTGGTATATATTAGTACTTAGTGTATCCTCCTTTGGCTTTGAGCACTGCCTGAATCCTTCTAGGCATGCTCTCAATCAACTTCTGACACTCCTCAACTGATATCTTCTCCCAATCCTCCTGAATCCTATCCCACAACTCATAAATCCCACTAGAGGGCTTTTCATGAGCTGCAAG